>SDVV010001150.1:0-26810 GCA_016164225.1 Gammarus roeselii | reverse complement strand
CTCGTCTGACCCACACTCAGCACCCTCGTCTGACCCACACTCAGCACCCTCGTCTGACCCACACTCAGCACCCTCGTCTGACCCACACTCAGCACCCTAGCCTGACTCAAACACGGCACCTTTGTCTGACCCGCACTCAGCACCCTCGTCCGACTCACACTCGGCACCCTCATCTGACCCACACTCAGCACCCTCGTTCGACTCACACTCGGCACCCTCGTCTGACCCACACTCACCCTAGTCTGACTCACACTCAGCACCCTCGTCTGACCCACACTCAGCACCCTCGTCTGACCCACACTCAGCACCCTCGTCTGACCCACACTCAACACCCTCGTCTGACCCACACTCAGCACCCTCGTCTGACCGACACTCAGCACCCTCGTCTGACCCACACTCAGCATCCTCGTCTGACCCACACTCAGCACCCTCGCCTGACCGACACTCAGCATTAGTCTCTCTGTTGTTCAGAGCGGCCGTTGATAGCACCTGCACTCACAGATGGCAAGTGTTGCCATATGACGATCCTGACTGCGACTGTTCGCATCGTATGTAATTCTTAATGTACAGTTGGTGAGGGAAAGGAGGGGGGGTGCGGGCATGCAGCAGTTATTATGACGTTTTCTTTCGAAGTTTTGGTTGTATTTTTTAAATTGGTAACGACATCTCATGTACAATGTTATTCTTACCGACACGACCTTTCATATTCAATGTTATTCTCACTGAAACGGGGAGCTATTAACTCAACAATTTGCACCGTTAACTGTTTGGAACAATAGCGTTTACTGACTGGGGAAGTCAAGCAACGGCTCTGCTCGGTTTACCAATATATTTTATTATTTTTTATGTTGCTCGTTCATATGATCGTTCATGTGCTCATTCTTATGCTCGTTCTTATGCTCGTTCATAGGCTCTTTTTTATGCTCGTTCTTCTGTTTGTTCATATGCTCGTTCTTATGCTCGTTCTTATGCTCGTTCTTCTGCTCGTCCATCTGCTCGTTCTTATGCTCGTTCTTCTGCTCGTTCTTCTGCTCGTTCTTCTGCTCGTTCTTCTGCTCGTTCTTCTGCTCGTTCTTCTGCTCGTTTTTCTGCTCGTTCTTATGCTCGTTCTAATGCTCGTTCGTTAGCTCGTTCTTATGCTCGTTCATATGCTCGTTCATATGCTCGTTCATATGCTCGTTCTTATGCTCATTCTTATGTTCGTTCTTATGCTCGTTCTTATGCTTATTCTTATGCTCGTTCATATGCTCGTTCATATGCTCGTTCTTATGCTCGTTCATATGCTCGTTCCCGTGCTCGTTCTCATGCTCGTTCATATGCCCTTGTTAGCTGCAGCTATTGTCGCGTGCTGACATCGGATCAGCTGAGCGCTCAATAACAGTGGCCCCTCCCACCCCTCATCCCCTCTCTTACCCTCTTCTTCCTTCCCCTTCACCAGCCTATTCCATGCCCCTCTCTGGAGCCCTCATCCTAGTCTACTGCCCTACCCCACCCCTGCTCCCCCTGAGCCCCTTCTGGCATCGTGCCTGCAACCGCTGCAAAGCATTGCATCCCTACCCCTTCTCTTCCTCCTCAGCCACCACCCACCCTCCCCCTCCCCGTCCTCCGTGTTAGCTTAGCCAAACTGGAGTATTTATCAGCCAAGTCCTGTCAGGGAACGAAGGGCCGAGGAGAGTAGACCGCCTAGTAATAATTTCTAATCTGGCAAGGATATCGTGTTGTTTTTTCTGCTCCCGAAGGTGACGTACAAAGGTTGTGCTGTAACACATGCAAGGTGACGTACAGCGGTTGTGCTGTAACACAAGAAAGGTGACTTACAACGGTTGTGCTGTAACACAAGCAAGGTGACGTACAATGGTTGTGCTGTAACACAAGCGAGGTGACGTACAACGGTTGAGCTGTAACACAGACAAGGTGACGCAATATGATGAATTATTACCTTTTCCTTATCACACCTTAAACTTTCTTGACATATATTATATCACACACCTTTGAATGGGATCGACACCTGATTGAACCTTTGATTTTTCGGACTAGGCATATTTAACACATTACTATGACACACAACGGGAACTTACTTGGGTTTCGGCTGGGTTTCTGTCTTCACGAAAGGCCACTTTAATGGCGTTTTCTCTTCGACGCTGTCATTTTTGTAAACTAATGAACTAGTGTAACTACAGCTTGTAAATGATTACCTAATCCAAGGGGATCAAACTGTGCGGCTAAACCCCGCAAGATGTTTTCTTAGTTTACTTACCTGAATCTAGCTCCTTTGGAGCTACTGCTAAGGTGTCGTGTACTGTGTCCCATCTGAGTCCCAGGACAGGAACAGTGGGTCTAAAATCTGACTCACCTGCCCTTTCTGCGATCATTCTGAGCTCTGGCTCATAGGTTGCCCATTCCCTATGGTTGAGCCCAGATTCACCTAAGATTTCCTTGGATGAACCATGGACTTCTTTTAACTCGGTCTTTGTTGATGCTGTGATCAAGAGGTTATCCACATAGATATTCCTTTTAATGTCCCTTTGTCCACCATACTTTCCCAATTGGTGATCAATGGTCGCATTAAGGATAAATTGAGGGCCGGCTGCTCCAAAGAGGATGATGACCTTGAAGCGATAAGTGTCTATGGGACTGTCAGGATCCTTGGGATCTCTAGGCCATAGAAACCTAGTAAAATCCCTGTACTGCTCATCCAACCCTACCATCAAAAATGCCTTTGCAATGTCGGAACAGGCAGCTAGCGCTCCCAATCTGAATCGCATCAACATTTGAGGTAACTCAGGGACCATGGATGGTCCAGGGTACAAACAATCACTCAGACTTACTGCATCAATGTGTGGTTTAGCTGAACAATCAAATACCACACGCAGGGGTGTTGTCGGATAATCTTTCTTTACTGAGTGGTGTTGCAGATGATGACAAACATCCATCGGTTTCATGTTACGTACCTTTTCGATGAAACCTTTCTGCAACTGTTCTTGCATGACACCGTCATAGAACTTCAAGAGTTCAGGTTCTGACCTCAAACGTTTGAGATTACTTACCAGTCTTCCCAGGGCCAAGCGATAACTGATTGGCAACGTGGGATGAGATGCCTTCCACGGCAGTCTAGCTACATACTTACCCTCAGAGAATCTGATGCTTCTGTTGAACTGCTCTAGGGCTGCTTTATCATCTGGGTAAGCTTCCTCTGGCGAAATGCCGATGATATCTAGCTTCCACAACAGGTCGACATCTCTTTTAGGTTCCCTGTTGACTGCAACCTTGAGTGCAGTGATTACACTTACCTTGGGGGATGCCAACTCTCTGTTTGTTATGGGTCCAGACAACATGTCTCCGAGCTTCGATGATATTATTGTAACCCCTTCATCCTGTTCTTTAGGAATGATGAAGCTATAATAATAGTCTGCTCAAACGAACATGTCTACTGGGTATTGGACTGTATTATCAAAACAATCAGCCAGGTTACGTCCTTTGGCTGTTAACCTTTGAGCAAGCTCATTTACTCCATTCAAGTGGAGTCTTTCAGCTAGAGTGTCAACCGCTATCACTTCCATGAATATGCTCTCATGTGTTGACACATCAATTGTGACAGTGGTGATGCCATACTCAGTTTCAGTACCTTTACTATTGCAACCACAATGGTCAGGGTGGTATGACGACACGATGTGTCACCATTGCTCAGAATTCCTCATTTAATGAAGGATCTCTGCGCGCCCTGATCAAACAAAGAGCTCGCACAAGCTTTGTTTCATCTTTGGTTCGCAAACTTACCATTGCTGTGGGTAGGGCAGTAGCCTTCCCACATCCTGCTGCCAGTGCATTAACAGTAGCTACACGAGCAGGACCATTTGCTGCAGGACCAGTAGCCACAGCAACCATACCTTTCTGATTACCTGAAGACTTGTCATCTGACTGTGGATACTTACCTATTTTATTACATACAGCACCATGGTGACCAGTCTTTTTACATATTTTGCAGAATGGGTCTTTTTTAGAGCAATCCGTTGTTCTGTGACCCACCTTGAAGCACTTGTAGCAAAGGAGCAGCTCAAATACTCGAGCTTTCTTTGCCTCGGTGGTCTGCTATTTTGTGCATCTATACACAGAGTGGTCTGCTGAATATGGACCACACCCAAAAGTTCCTACCTGAAATGACCCAACAGTGCTCAGGGGCTTGGAGTTATCTCCCTGATTCCCTCTGGAGCGATTTTCATTCTGTGCTGATCTTTGAGTGCCAGCAGTTGGCCTTTGCTTCCCAGGATTTTGGGATTTACCTTGTGTGTCACAGTTTTCCATTCTAACTATGACTTCTCGTAGTGCCACGCGGAAATTCTTCATGTTCCAGGCTTCAGAATTTTCTTTGTGACCGTTACAAGCTTCTAAAATGGTGGGAGGTAGTTTCCTCTTGAGCAGGTTGACTAAGATGAAGCTGGAATTTGTGCACTTGTTGCAGTCTATCCCTACAGTCTCCAAGTGCCACAATTGAGCCTCCATCCTTTGTCTGAACTCCTGCAGAGATGCTAAGGATCCCGAACTTGCTTGAATGTCATCCAAGGCATAAAGATTAGCTATTATTGTGCGTGACTCATCTCCAAACTGTTTCTTGAGCAGTGCCACTGCTTGAGGGTATGCCTCATTTGTGGGTGTGAAACCCATCAACACACTTTGGGCAGGACCCTTCAACTTGCTACTTAGATAATGGAATTTTTCAGAGGGTTCCAAATCTGGACTCTGATCAATAGTTTTGAATGACTGCCAAAAATTATTGAACGAGAGTATGTCCCCGGAGAACTCCATTATCTCTAGAGTTGGTCTCTTCGCTCCTGCTGCCCTCCTTGTTTCACTAACAGATGGAGTGGCATTGTTAGGTGAACCAACTCTTGTTTCTTCCATTAAGCGGTTGCATTTTGTGATGAGCAACCTTATCTCGTCTAGCTCTTGCACATGGTTTGCTGCCATAATGTAGAGTGCGCTGCGCTAACTGTTTCATCACTTACCTGGATCTCTTGGATCTGCTCTTGCAGCTCCACTACCTTTTGGATTTGCCCTTCAGCTAGCCTCACATTCATAGCAAGAGCATCTAAATTCTCTGGGGCACTGAAGGGGTCTGCATCACAACACTGTTTCAACTTTGAAAGCAGTGTTGTTATGGAGCCCTTATATGTCCCTTGCTGCGAATGAGACCATCCATGGTTGGCGCCATCCTAAGATCCTTGGGTTTTAACTTACACAGAATATTTTTTTTACCTTGTCACTTCACTTACGGAGTCTACTTACTATCTAGTCAACAAATTCCACCTTTATCAAATGTTTCCAAAACCTGTCAGTGAAAAGCACACTACTTTTCAAGGCATAGAAACAAAGAAGGACAATGACTCTATTGACACTTGACTTTGATCTTGGTGACTTACAGACAACGACGATCTACCATATTAACTTCTTGCTGGTTGAAATACCACCTGGCAGGAATGCTTTTAAGCCTGTCACGAGAGAAGTCACTACTTCTCACAAGCACAGAATTAATCAAGAAATGATGATTTCTTCCCAACGCTATGAACGACCACTCCTGATAGCATGTAGACACAAAATAGGTCTACTTTATTCAATAACTTGTCAATTACACTTTCTTTACATATATTATATCACACACCTTTGAATGGGATCGACACCTGATTGAACCTTTGATTTTTCGGACTAGGCATATTTAACACATTACTATGACACACAACGGGAACGTACTTGGGTTTCGGCGGGGTTTCTGTCTTCACGAATGGCCATTTCAATGGCGTTTTCTCTTCGATACGCTGTAATTTTTTGTAACTAATGAACTAGTGTAACTACAGCTAATAAATGTCTACCTAATTCATGTTGATTCTTTCTACTGCTACAGTCACTCAAATATGCTAGTCTCGATGTCATGTCGATGTATCCAAATGTGTAACGATATCCTGAGAGATAACCGCAATTATACCGACACTCGCCATGGTTCGAAGCGCCCTAACTGCCATAAGGCTTCTTACCCAAAGCGGTAACCGTTTCCGAGCCAGCAGGCCGGCATCAAACATACGCACTGAACCTCGCGGCATTTTAACACAAAGATGGTTTATTTCAATCTACAACAACTACGACTTACGCTTTCTTATCATAATACAATCATATTATCTTGAAAACCATGTTATGCATTTAATTACTAGAAAATCTTAGAACGATATACTTCCAAGATAAAGGAAAATACTTTGCCCTTTACTATATACGACAGAGGGAAAACATCTAGAAGGCAGCACAGAGCGGTAACACCATTTGAAGTTGAAAAAGGGATGAAAAGGGGAGAAATCAAGGACCACTGCCACAACCCATACATTCCAAAGCTCCAGATGTCCTCGTCATATTGAACTAGATGATTCCAACAATATATACAATTTACAGTTTTCTTTCCTCCGACGAGGCATTGTGGGTTTTGTTTCCCACACGTAAAACGGTTATGCTGTAACGCAAGCAAGGCGACGTGCAACGGTTGTGCTGTAACAGAAGCAAGGTGACTTGCAACGATTGTGCTGTAACACAAGCAAGGTGACGTTCGGCGGTTGTGCTGTAACACATGCAATGTATCGTGCAACGGTTGCGCTGTAACACAAGCAAGGAGACGTACAACGGTCGTGCTGTAACACAAGCAAGGTGACGTACAACGGTTGTGCTGTAACACAAGCAAGGTGACGTGCAACGAATTTTTTGGAACACAATCGAGATGACGTACAACGGTTGTGCTGTAACACAAGCTAGGTGACGTACAACGGTTGTGCAGTAAACCAAGCAAGGTGACGTACGACGGTTGTGATGTAACACAAGTAAGGTGACGTGCAGCGGTCGTGCTGTAACGCAAGCAAGGTGACGCGCAACGGTTGTGCTGTAACACTAGTAAGGTGACGTGCAGCGGTCGTGCTGTAACGCAAGCAAGGTGACGTGCAACGGTTGTGCTGTAACACAAGCAAGGTGACGTGCAACGGTCGTGCTGTAACACAAGCAAGGTGACGTGCAACGGTTTTGCTGTAACTCAGGCATGCTTATGTCAAGACACAAAAGAGACCGTGATGTTACTGTGACAATAATTTTGTCTTCATATAATAATAATAATAATAATAATATATATTGAAACACTCGATGGGAAAATAATGATTACAAATAAACAAGTTCAACAAAGCATTTCTACCAATACATTCAAATTACGAACCAAAAGAACATACATGAAGGAAAAACAAAGTATGAATGAAATACGCGACATTAATTCATCAGTTTAGTTCCTGACCAGCGCGCCTGCGCACATTTTATGGCCCTCTCTCACGTGAATATGTATTTAACAAAACTCAATGTTGAAGAGCATCCCCATGAGCGGCCAGTAGGACCACATCGTCGGCATAGCCAATTGTGTTAATACAGCAGTCGTCAATATGACACCTAACACGGCTAAGAGCTAGACGCTCGTGTGGACTGTCTACATACACATTGAACAGGAGGGGCGAAAGAAGGCCTTCCTGCCTTATTCCATTGGTTGTTCCGAACGGGTTTGATGTTGAACTTCCCCACCGTACCGCACATCGTTGTTGTTCGTACCAATATTTTAATAGTTTTACGAGGTGCACAGTCGCTACCCTTTTAATTAGTATCTTTAACAGTGCCCAATGATTAACGCGGTCAAAGGCTTTTTTGTCCTATAGAAAATAAATATACATTCGCGAGCCTCTACTAACTGAGAAATTAATAGTGAATTTTAAGGTTAAAATAGTCCATGTTCAGGTTTGAGCCAAATTGGTTTGATGTTGATGAGAGACATTTGCCAAGTCTGTTCTGAATCACAATTTCTAGTAGTGTCGATACGGCAGTAGCAATTGATATTGGTCAGTAATTGTCAACTTCTGTCGCACATGTTGTCTTTGTTTTTATAGTAGGTTTTACGTTTTCATTCATAAGTGGCTCTGGTGGCTAGTTAGACTTGGGGCAGTTAGTGAAACAAGTAGACTTGACATAAAGGAATTGGACACGACCATACCTAAAGTCTTCTGCTTGAATACCATCCTTCCCAACAGCTTTTTCCTTTTTAAATCTATTAGCCTCTGATCTAAGCTTCCACTTAGTGACTTCGTCATCATTATTACTGTTTTCTTGGTTAAGCGTCTTCTTAACAATATTCGAATCAGCATCGTTGTTAACACTTTATTATAACATCAAAGTGGTCGCCCTACATCACAGTAATCACTATTCCCCTTCCATGCTATTCCATTCCCTCAGTGGGGAACAGAGCTGTCATCCAGATTTTTAGTCTCTTACCAGGAATCGATCATCCGCCCCTTATTCATTTGCTCACACAAACTTGTAGCACGCAATTTGTCCTCGTGTTTCTTACAAAAGCGAAGAGCGTATTTGCAGGCGTTTTTCGTTCTTTTTGTTCTCTATGTAGGGAGTGAGCCATTTCCCTAAGTAGAAAGGGAACCATTTCCCTATGTCGGGAGCCATTTTGCGGTTGCCACGCTATCCTTGCGTCATGTAATGTATACTGATACTGTATAAGCAAAGCTGGTATCTGCGAGAGAAGCGTTCGCGATAAAAACACTCCGCGCAGAATGCACAGGGTACCGGGCTGTACAATCATTATAGTGATAGTGAAATCATCATGGTGATAGTGAAATCATCATCCGTGATAGTGAAATCATCATAGTGATAGTGAAATCATCATAGTAATAGTGAAATAATAATAGTGATAGTGAAATCAGCACTAGTGATGGTGAAACAATCATAGTGATAGTGAAATCATCATAGTGATAGTGAAATCATCATCGTGAGTAAAATCATCATAGTGATAGAGAAGTCACCATAGTGATAGTGAAATTATCATAGTGATAGTGAAATCATCATGGTGATAGTGAAATCATCATTAATGATAGCGAAATAGTCGTAGTGATAGTGATATCATCATAGTGATAGTGAAATCATCATAGTGATAGTGAAATCATCATGTTGATAGTGAAATCATCATCAGTGATAGAGAAATCATCATAGTGATAGTGAAATCGTCATAGTGATAGTGAAATCATCATTGTGCCAGTGAAATCATCATAGTCAAAGTGAAATCAACATGGTGATAGTTAAATCATCATAGTGATAGGGATATCATCATAGGGATTGTGAAATTCTCATAGTGATAGTGAAATCATCATAGTGATAGAGGAATCATCATAGTGGTAGAAATATTAGCATAGTGATGGTAAAATCATCACAGTGATAGTGAAATCATCATAATGATAGTGAAATCATCGTAGTGAGAAAATCATCATAGTGATAGTGAAATCATCATCAGTGATAGTGAAATCATCATAGAGATAGTGAGATCATCATAGTGATGGTGAAATCATCATAGTGATAGTGAAATCCTCATGGTGATAGAGAAATTATCATCGTGAGTAAAATCCTCATAGTGATAGAGATATCATCATTAGTGATAGTGATATCATCATAGTGATTGTGAAATCCTCATAGTGATAGTGAAATCATCATAGTGATAGAGAAATCATCATAATGATAAAGAGAAGTCAGCATAGTGATGGTGAAATCATCATAATGATAGTGAGATCAATATAGTGATCGTGAAATCATCATAATGATAAAGAGAAGTCAGCATAGTGATGGTAAAATCATCATTGTGATAGTGAAATCATCATAGTGGTAGTGAAATCGTCATGGTGATAGTGAAATCATCATCAGTGATAGTGAAATCATCATGGTGATAGTGAAATCATCATGGTGATAGTGATATCATCATAGCGATAGTGAAATCATCATGGTGATAATGAAATCATCATAGTGATAGTAAAGTCATCATAGTGATAGTGAAACCATCATAGTGATAGTAAAATCATCATAGTGATAGTGAAATCATCATAATGATAGTGAAATCATCATCAGTGATAGTGAAATCATCACAGTGATAGTGAAATCAACATGGTGATAATGAAATCATCATCAGTGATGGTGAAATCATCATAGTGATAGTGAAATCATCATAGTGATGATGAAATCATCATAGTGATATTGAAATCATCATAGTGATGGTGAAGTCATCATAGTGATAGTGAAACCATCATAGTGATAGTGAAATCATCATAGTGATAGTGAAATCATCATAGTGATAGTGAAATCATCATCAGTGATAGGTAAATCATCATAATGATAGTGAAATCATCATAGTGATAGTGAAATCATCATACTGATAGTGAAATCATGATGATAGTGAAATCATCATCAGTGATACTGAAATCATCATAGTGATAGTGAAATCATCATAGTGATAGTAAAATCATCATTAGTGATAGTGAAATAATCCTTTGTGGTACATGAAAAAACACAGTTGACCACCTTTGGTAAATTGAAATGACTGCTTTCTTTGAGGATTGCTCGTGTATTTTCTATTGTTTTCGGGAATCCTCAATTCACTTTTGAAAAGGCTCTGATTTATAACTAGCGAGGTCGGAGAACGAAAGCTGGCGACTGTACCAGGAGAACGAAAGCTGGCGACTGTACTAGGAGAACGAAAGCTGGTGACTGTACTAGGAGAACAAAAGCTGGCGATTGTACTAAGAGAACGTAAGCTGGCGACTGTACTAGAAGAACGTAAGCTTGTTACTGTAATAAGAGAGCGAGAGCTGGCGACTGCACTAAGAGAACGAAAGCTGGCGACTGTACAAAGAGAACGAAAGCTGGCGACTGTACAAAGAGAACGAAAGCTGGCGACTGTACAAAGAGAACGAAAGCTGGTGACTGTACAAAGAGAACGAAAGCTGGCGACTGTACACGTGTTTGAAATGATAAAACTCGTCATGTTCAGATTTTTGAGTTTCACAATCAGTTCGAAGTCACAAAAAATAGGCAACTGAAATTATGATAGCATGCTTCAAAAATCGATGTATTGACGGCTTATTGGAACATTTTGTTCACTATTTCCTGAAGAGGGTTGGTCCAATTAGCTGCAGTTGCCCAGCCAATACTCTCTTGCTGATTGGTCCAATCAAGTGGCTAGTTTCCTCTTCGTTTGCTTCAAGAACTTCGGTGAAAATAATGTTAAGGAGCACCTTTTGAATTTTTTATGACGTCGGTCTGTGTTATCAGCAACCCTATCATTCTTCACCCCTCGTCGGTCTGTGTTATCAGCAACCCTATCATTCTTCACCCCTCGTCTGTCTGTGTTATCAGCAACCCTATCATTCTTCACCCCTCGTCGGTCTGTGTTATCAGCAACCCTATCATTCTTCACCCCTCGTCGGTCTGTGTTATCAGCAACCCTATCATTCTTCACCCCTCGTCGGTCTGTGTTATCAGCAACCCTATCATTCTTCACCCCTCGTCGGTCTGTGTTATCAGCAACCCTATCATTCTTCACCCCTCGTCGGTCTGTGTTATCAGCAACCCTATCATTCTTCACCCCTCGTCGGTCTGTGTTATCAGCAACCCTATCATTCTTCACCCCTCGTCGGTCTGTGTTATCAGCAACCCTATCATTCTTCACCCCTCGTCGGTCTGTGTTATCAGCAACCCTATCATTCTTCACCCCTCGTCGGTCTGTGTTATCAGCAACCCTATCATTCTTCACCCCTATATTCTAAAAGGGATAGAAAGGGGTGGATGTTGAAGGCTTAGAGGTAAGTGTCGTCAGATTGGAGTAGGCGAGTTAGAAGGCCAAACAAACGCACGATGCCAAGCGAAGTGCTGACAATGAAGGCCGGTGCTTGCTGTTCGGTCTTCTTGATTCTTGCCTAATATCGTCCTGTCTGTTTAGACTGAGCGGTGCATTACAGCAAAGCAGGCAAACATTTTCAAGTCCTAACTTACGTTAGCCGCTTATGCGGCCCTACAATCAGCGTTGATTCAATGGACTAAATGATGGGCACTCTGTTTCGGGCCTGCAGTTCCGGCCAGTTGATTGTAATGAAACTACGCATGTTCTGGCGCTCCAAATTTGGCCGTTTTTGACAGATTGTCAAATTAAATTTGCATGGAAGTAATTACGTGACCTGCTCTGTGACCACTTCAATTGCTGGCCGTTCTGCCGCTCCATCAGGTATCATGTGGTCTTATATGTGTCTCGACAACTCTTACATAACCTACTGTATCAGACCGGCAATTCTACTCTTCCCGGAAGGCCCAATAACTGCAGTTGCCCACATACTCTCTAGCTGAATTGGTTCAGTTAGCTGCAGTTGCACACTCAATACTCTCTAGCTAATTGGTCCAATTAGCTGCAGTCGCCCACCCAATACTCTCTAGCTAAATTGGCCCAATAACTGCAGTTGCCCCCCCAATACTCTCTAGCTAAATTGACCCAATAACTACAGTTGCCCACTTAATACTCTCTTGCTAAATTGGCCCAATAACTGCAGTTGCCTACCCAATACTCTCTAGCTAAATTGGTCCAATTAGCTGCAGTTTTCCACCCAATACTCTCTAGCTAATTTGTCCAATTAGCTGCAGTTGCCCACCCAATACTCTTTAGCTAATTAGTCCAATTAGCTGCAGTTGCTCACCCAATACTCTCTAGCTAATAGGTTCAATTAGCTGCAATAGCCCACCCTATACTCAATAGCTAATTGGTCCAATTAGCTGCAGTTGCCCACCCAATACTCTCTAGCTAATTGGTCCAATTAGCTGCAGTTGCCCACCCAATACTCTCTAGCTAAATCGTCCCAATAACTGCAGTTGCTCACCCAATATTCTCTAGCTAAATTGGCCCAATAACTGCAGTTGCCCACCCAATACTCTCTAGCTAAATAAGCCCGATAACTACAGTTGCCCACCCAATACTCTCTAGCTAAATTGGTCCAATTAGCTGCAGTTGCCCACCCAATACTCTCAAGCTAATTGGTCCAATTAGCTGTAGTTGCCCACACCATACTCTCTAGCTAAATTGTCCCGATAACTACAGTTGCCCACCTAATACTCTCAAGCTAAATTGGTCCAATTAGCTGCAGTTGCCCACCCAATACTCTCTAGCTAATTGATCTAATTAGCTGCAGTTGCCCACCCAATATTCTCTAGCTAAATTGACCCATAATCTGCAGGTGGCCAGCCAATACTCTCTAGCTAAATTGGCCCGATAATTGCAGTTTCCCACCCAATACTCTCTAGCTAATTGGTCCATTTAGCTGCAGTAGCCCACCCAATACTCTCTAGCTAATTGGTCCAATTAGCTGCAGTTGCCCATCCAATACTTTCCAGATAAATTGGCCCGATAACTGCAGTTTCTCACCCAATACTCTGTAGCTAAATTGGCCCGATAACTGCAGTTGCCCACCCAATACTCTGTAGCTAAATTGGCCCGATAACTGCAGTTGCCCACCCAATACTCTCTAGCTAAATGGGCCCAATAAGTGCAGTTGCTGCACACAATACTCTCTAGCTAAATTGGACCAATTGGCCCCAGTCAAAATCCGTTAATGACTTTATGAAGCATGAAAAAATATCTAAGTTCTGCTCTGACAATCAAATAAATTAAATTCGCCGAGTTCATTGGTAGGATCCCAGAATGCCCTGAAAAGCGGCATTCGTTTCCTCTTCATGGGCGATGTTCCTGAGGTTTCGGTCCCGTGGAACACAAACTACTGAAGCCCATAAAACAGCTGCCCAAAAAGGAACGAACGTGGAATGTTATTTTTTTACACTTCATAATGTGTATATGCTTTCCTTCCCGATCAAGAGCTCCGGTGGAGACGAGCTTATTAATCTAATAAAAAATAATCTAGTCGTTCCGGCGTTTAGTTATGCTTCTCAATGCTTATATGCTTTCCTTCCTGATCAAGAGCTCCGGTGGAGATGAGCTCATTAATCCAGTAAAATATAATCCAGTCGCACCGGCGTTTAGTTAGATATAAACAACTGCATGTGGGATTTGCAATGTTTGTAACCGTGTCATGTACCGATGTTTGTGGACGTGACATGTACCAATGTTTGTAGCCGTGACATGTACCATTGATTGTAGCTGTGACGTGTACCAATGTTTGGAACCGTGACATGTATCAATGTTTGTGGCCGTGACATGTATCAATGTTTGTGGCCGTGGCATGTACCAATGTTTGTAGCCGTGACATGTACCAATGTTTGTAACCGTGACATGTACCAATGTTTGTGGCCGTGGCATGTACCAATGTTTGTAACCGTGACATTTTCCAATGTTTGTGACCGTGACATGTACCAATGTTTGTGGCCGTGGCATGTACCAATGTTTGTAACCGTGACATGTACCAATGTTTGTGACCATGACATGTACCAATGTTTGTGGCCGTGGCATGTACCAATGTTTGTGGCCGTGGCATGTACCAATGTTTGTGACCGTGGCATGTACCTATGTTTGTGACCGTGACATGTACCAATGTTTGTGACCGGGACATGTACCAATGTTTGTGACCGTGACATGTACCAATGTTTGTGGCCGTGGCATGTACCAATGTTTGTAACCGTGGCATGTACCAATGTTTGTGACCGTGGCATGTACCAATGTTTGTGACCGTGACATGTACCAATGTTTGTGACCGTGGCATGTACCAATGTTTGTGACCGTGACATGTACCAATGTTTGTGACCGTGACATGTTTCACACTGCAGTTGCTCACCCAATGGCCCGTCAGCAACTACCTAACCTCCAAAGCCCCAGCCCTGCTTCCCAGGGCTCACCAGCCGCCCCTGCATGGCTGTTACAGTAGCAGACAAGATCCTATGACAAGCCAGCCGCCTGGTGCGGAGGACAATGCCCGCACCGTTTCAGGAGAAACCAAAAAACCTTTAGGAAAAGCCCTCATAGGAGATGCCTTCATCTGAAATGTTCAACCAGACGGCCTTACGAGGAAATGTTCGGTCCATAAGATCAACGGGCAAAACTTTGAAGCACTCTTAAAAACCATTGAGATCGAAAACCCGTACAAAAATTACTTAATATTGCTTACAGGTCGCGTCGAAAATGAAGACATTGACAAAATAGCCAAAACAAATCTGTCAAAACATAGGGTCGCAAAGATATACATGGCCGAACCCACCAAACTCGCGTCAATCAAAGAAAGGATCCACTTCATGAGTCTATGTTACTCCCTAAAGCTCCGTGTTATACCAACCGGCCCACTAATGAACAGACAGACTAGAACCCCCACCGCGATATATTTCCACGAAAATAGTTCAAATCTCACCAGAAGAAAAACGATCAGGCTCCTCAATATCGTAGCACGTTACGTTCCCCACTGGGTTGAGCTACTCTCAGCCTCCTACTATCACTATGACCACAAAAGGCAATCATATGCGTGCCCTCTCTTTCTTTGCTTCCCTTGGTCACACCATCTTCCACCTTTCTTATCGACACCCAATCACACGCACGCCAAATACACACTCCCGTAGCCTACGTTCTTCCGATTGACATCAAATCCCTCTTCAACCAACAACACTCACTCACGACCTACACCTGATCACGAGACAGCCAGCTGCGCACACTCACTGACTGCATCTCTTCTTCTGGCGCCCGACCACAAGTCAGCCGGCTATATACACTCATGGCCTCTTCACACCCTACCCATCACCAGCAACACACCGCGACTCTCATGCCCTGCCCAAAAACACCGCTTGCCTCACAGCTAACAAGAAAGCGACCGTCGGTCTTCTACGGGCGACGACCTAACAAACATAACTAGCCCGCAATGCAAACTATTAAATTACAAATACACTTACGACGAGCGCTATCACAGTCTAGCCCATGCTTACGAGCCGATCACCTAAGGCTCATGACTCCAAAATCACACACACGACACACATACCGCCTTTCCAGCTAAACTCGTTCCATGCCGTAGCACGCCAGTCCAAACCATCGGTATCTCAATCCTATACCACACAATTTTCTTGCACCGCGGCAGACAAAACTAAACCCTACGTTCCACCCATCATCAATGCCACTGAATAGCGCGCAAAGCCCCCTGCGCACCAATTATACGCTCCACCCATCAACAATGCCACTGCACAGCACGAAAAGCCCTTGGCACACCAACTGTACACTCCACCCATCATCAAGCCCCTTGCACACCAACTGTACGGTCCACCCATCAGCAATGGCACTGCATAGCACGTGAAGCCCTCTGCACACCAACTATACGGTCTACCCATCAGCAATGCCATTGCATAGCACGCAAAGCCCCCTGCGCCCCAACTATACGCTCCACCCATCACCAATGTCCCTGAAAACCAAACCAAACAATGTTTTCCGCCACAGACTTACCCCCACCTATTGTTCTTGACACTGAACACCTGACAAAATATCATCCACCACAACCCTACGTCCCTTCTGGGGTATCCCAAACAAACCCCAATGCTCCTCACCACGATACCAATCACCATGTCCTCAGTCAGGCGCCCATGATAGGGTCTCCACAATCTAGAGAGGCGACATGTACTAAAAATTCCCATAAGCATGTAAACAATAAAATTGCCACCGTGTTAAATAATTTAAAAATACAGCTAAAGCTAACTCCTACAGACGGCCACTGCCTGATACATGCCATTAGCCAACCATAGAAGCACCAAATTGGGTATTGTCCCGAACAAGACATTGACTCGTTACTAGGCGCTGCATGGCATGAAGCCGATGTGAACTTGGACTACTATTCAGGCTTTATCCCAAAAAAACGGGTACGACGAAGAATTCCTAATATTTAAGGAACAGAACTTTTACATCAGAGACTACAATCAACCCCTGGGAGACCTGGTCCCCACAATGCTGAGCTACGCTCTGGGACTTAAGATTGATATTGTTCAAGAAGTTGGCTGCGCCAATACAACAATAAAGTCCATCAAGCCACACTTGAATAACAATCAGACAGGTCTCAGAGTATTCATTCACTTGAAAGACCATCATTACAGCGCACTTGTACATATGCAGAAATTCTTACATTCCCCCAAATGATCAGTGCATCAAGTGATGAAAACTTCTGTTCCAATAAATTCACCGCCCTGTACGATGCACCTGATACCTGCATCTATGCAGAAGACTCACCAGAGAGCGTCCCATAAGCCAGGACCTCGTTACATGCAACACTACGGTCATCGACAGTAACAACACAAATCGAAGCAATTGTCATTGCAGAGCACCCGTGCACATGTGACTAGATTGTAATCGGGCCCCTCACGAGCGGGGCGACAAAGCAAACAAGCCTCGACCAAAAGACAAGAATCACATACTAATAAAACACATAAATGTGTGAAGTGTCATGTCTAAGCTAGACCACATTAAACTGATGCTAAGGGATGAACATGTGGATATACTCTGCCTTACAGTGAATCAAGTGATAATTTATTAAAAGATTAAAATGATTAATAATCAAAACGATGAATAAAAATAAAAATGATGAATAATTAAAAGATTGAAACTTTAGCATTGAGGAACCAACGAGAATCACGAAAGACGGTAGCTCGTTTCTCGATCTGATAATTACAAACAATCGATCGTTTGTCATAAACATCAAGATTTGTGAGTCACTTGCCGACCATCAAGAAATAAGCTGCCTGGTCGCAGTAAGCAAAGAAAAATGGGTACCAGTCATGCGGACGTATAGAACAAAATAAAAATACTCACGAGATTCACTGAGGCAAGAGTTATGGAAAATGATCTTATCGCTTAACAACATGCGCACGGACGTGAATATTCAAGCGACCATTTTCGCAGACACGTTCTCAGCAGCTCTCGACACTGTAGCACCAATAATTACAAAAAAAAAACTCGTCCTCCAGTCAGCTGGATAACTCCCGAACTCAATCAGGAAATACAAAACCAAAAATATTTTCAAAGGTTTCTGAAAGATCAAGCTAACAACAATGGTGATAGAAGTAACACAGATTCAAATAGCACGGATTTGACCAACGAATCGTGTGTTTTAAAAGTCTTGCGAGTGGTTTGCCAACCGATGAGAAAACGCGTAAAAAACTTAATAGGCAATCAAAGAGAGATGCGCACCTTGCTGAATTATAAAAAACAAAAAACAACCCGAAGCAGACTTGGAACATTCTTGGGAATATTGTGCTCCACAAGAAACCAAAAAAGTCCTTTAAATATGAAAACCCAGTAGAAATAGCAGAATCATTCAATGAGTTTTTCGCTTGCACTGGAAAGCACACATACGAAGAGGTGATGAACGAACAGAGCAAAATTTTCTCGGTAGTTCACGAAACCCTGGTTATGCATAAGCTAACTCGGTTCACAGTTCCATCTCATAACGACTCATCCACCATGAACGACCAAATGTGGACACCGAACCCGGTAAGAAAACTGGAAATTGCTTCGGCTATTTTCGCGCTTAAAATACCAATTCTTGTGGGAACGATTGAATAGCATTACGGTACCTCAAACACGGGTTGCAAATTATTTTCTCATATCTCCAGCTGCTCATCAACACATCCATTTTACCAAATACCTTCCCTCAATATTGGAAACACGCGCTAATCAAAGCTACCTATGAAAAAGGGGAGGTAAACGACCCTTCAAATCACAGACCCATAGGCCTCCTACCAGTAACTTCAAAAATCCTGGTTAAGTTCATTGCATGTCAACGCCTTGACTACCTAGAAGAGGCGAACCTGATCAATGACTGTCAGTATGCATACAGACGGAAAACCTCTACTGAAGACGCGCACTGAAAATCTCCGAACTCGGATACAAAGCTATTGCATTTGATAGTGTAAATCACGACATTTTGCTGCAAAAACTGCTACAACTGAACATCCAAACACCCTGGTTTGAAAGCCATCCCAGGCATCGGTCCCAGTCTTTCGTGTTAGATGGAAAGATCACCTCTTCTCCCTGACCGGTGAATTTCGGGGTTCCACAAGGATCGATTCTCGGACCGGTTCTTTTCCTTCTGTTTATCAATGACATAAACTGTGGAAACCCTCTCGACAACGCCAGAATGACATTATACGCTGACGATGTTCAATTGCTGTTCGTTAGACCAGCAAACGAATTAGAAAAGCTGAAGATGGAAGCAGAAACAGCGCTGACCCACATAAATAATTGGTATTCTTCAAATGGGCTCAAAGGTAATACAAGTTAAACACAGTGCATAATCCTGTGATCCAAAGCAAACACATGGAGAGTTCCCGAAAATTTTGCTGTTCTGGGAGTGTGGCTCCCAGAGCAGAGCTTATCAACATGACTTTTGGAGATCATGTTGATAAGCTCTGCTCCAAACTGAATGGTAAACTCATGTTTCTCAGTCGAACGAAGAAACAACTCGACTTCAAGTCCAGACTTCTCGCAATCAATGCTCTAATTTTTTCACATTTAAACTACTGCCCCACCATGTAGGGTAAGTGCACGAAAACACTACTCTCAGACATTTAACGTAGCATAAACTTCACCGCAAAAGTAGCTCACGATGAGAACTTTAGAAAGAGCTATAACGTGACACCAATTCCAAAGAAACTTGGGTGGCTGAACATCCAGGAACGACTAGAACTGAGCAAGGCAGTACGAGTTTTTAACATTCAGAACAAGCTCTCCTGTTCCAACGGTGTTGTGTTGACAACTCAAAAAGCGGCCCATCAACGATCGCAACCGTATCTTCATTTAAGCAGAAATGTACCACTCTATTGCTTGCTCGTAGACAAGGGCAGGCAGAGTTAAACAATCGATGACGATTAACGCAAAACTTGTAACGTAAAACTATATTTTCCAGCTCGTTCAGATGAGCAACACTACCACCCTGTCAACAAAACACTAATATAACCTAACATACTATGTTTCTCTGATCTCTCTTTCTATTTGTCTTTGAACAAATAGTAGCTGCCAATTCAAACACGGCTGCACTGTTGCAAAATCTTGCTATTTCACCTCAGCGTGCTCTGTCCCTATTGACTTCACATTGTTCTGGCCCTAAAATATACTATCTGTGCCTTTGAGAACAAGCGTTTCATACGCGATGTAGATATATGTTTCTTCGTGCATTAGGTGTGTACTCTCTTATCGTGTCACAAAAATACAACACTGGTTTGTGTATGAATGCATTTTTTTTATTGTTTACTATGCCACTGACAGCTTTCTCGTCGTGACATGTCTCGGCAAGAGTCTTGTTCGTATGTTCAGCTAGGAAAGTGAAATGCCTCCCACCGCTCGCACACAGCTCCAATTTCTCAGTTGCAGGTTCTTATCATGTTCATTTCACCGATCTTAGATTTACTATGTATAAATTGATTGTTAAAAAGAATAACATACCATCTGTGTTTGAATAAACTTTTTTATTGTTTTATTATGTAGGCGTGACATGTACAAATGTTTGAAGCCATGACATATACCAATGTTTGTATCCATGACATGTAGCCGTGAAATGTACCAATGTTTGTAGCCGTGACAAGTACCACTGTTTAAAGCCGTGATATGTAGCCATGGCAAGTACCAATGTTTGTGGAGCCGTTTCATGTATCAATGCTTGTAGCTGTTTTCTCTAGGTATTTAAAAGTGATCTACAGCCATATCAGTAAATTTTCCATTCATGTCAACTCTGGGCCAATTCGCGAGCTATACTCTGTATATCTAATATACTAGAGTGCCGTTATCAATTTAATTGTTGTGTTAATCAGACATATTCGTATTAACTCTAGTGTTGTAGCAACTTCGTATACTTGGTTCTCACATACCAAACATGGACAATTCTCAGAAGCAACGAAACAACTCTTGTGACCAAAGAATGCGAGAACTCACAGTAACATTTACAGGGCAAACTTAGTTGTGATGTTAATCCTTTCAATGAGGTTTCAGTGCATGTTTCTGCAAAACTGCTTCTGCAAACTGCCTCTGCATGCTTCTGCAAAACCGCCTCTGCATGTTTCTGCAAAACTGCCTCTGCATACTTCTGCAAAACTGCCTCTGCATGCTGCTGCAAAACTGCCTCTGCATGCTTCTGCAAAACTGCCTCTGCATGCTTCTGCAAACATTCGCATGATCGCGGCGCGGATTTGAGGTGAATTACACTAATTAAAGGTGTTGGTCGAGGCATCACTGACACAGGTAGCAACTGGTGTTGGCCGAGGCATCACTGGCACAGGTAGCAACTGGTGTTGGCCGAGGCATCGCTGGCACAGGTAGCAACTGGTGTTGGCCGAGGCATACTGGCACAGGTAGCAACTGGTGTTGGCCGAGGCATCGCTGGCACAGGTAGCAACTGGTGTTGGCCGAGGCATCACTGGCACAGGTAGCAACTGGTGTTAACAAGTGTTTACAAGTGTAAGAAGACAACAATAGGCCTTTTGGCCTGAACTGGGTTGTCTTTTGATAGTAAGAAGATTAGTTCTAATGTAAAACGTCTAAGATAGCATCTTGTGTCTTTATATTTTCTGTTTTAATAGATCAAAAAAATTAAAGTTTGTTGAAGGAAATATCATTCAACGATGAAACTCGAACCAACTCAAATCAGCACCTGAAGAGAAAGCCACCGACCCACGGTGTTGATCTGAGATTGTCACAGTTTCATTCCTCGTTAAACCAATGCTGACCGGTGTCATTGCTGAACACCGTGTTGCAACGAGCAGGTACCAATGCCGGCACTTTTTTTACTGTGCTAGTGACAATGCCGGGCACTAATTTAACCGTATGGGTGTCAATGCCGGACACCATTTCTCACGAATATACAGGTGAAAGTGCTACAGATGGGATCTATTAAGCGGTGATTTTGGTAGCATTTGTCGAACCGTGACTTGAATATTTCGATTGTATCACTCTTCACAACTTCCGCGGGAAGTCTGTTCCAATCTTCGACAACCCTATACGTGAAGGATTGCGCGCGATATCGTGTGCAACGCTTGCCAACAATCTTGTATTCATTATTCCTGGTCACTTCGTTCGCATCTAAGGTGAAAAGGCTTGCTCGCTCGACGTTTTCCTTACCCTTCATAATCTTCCTCACTTCGATCATGTCACCTCTGACTCTACATTTTTCTAGCGAATAAAGGTTGAGTTCGCGCAGTCTCTCTTCGTACGATTTATTGCGCAGTGAAGGGACTAGTTTGGTAGCTCTACGTTGGACCTTCTCTAATTTAATAATGTCTTTTCTGAGGTATGGAGACCAAAATTAGACGGAATACTCAAGGTGCGGTCTAACAAACGCAGTGTATAACATGCGAATACTATTTCTGCTCTTGTACGATATTGTGCGGGATATCATGCCTCACATTTTATTGCCTTTTTTGGCTGCATCGTTACATTGCTTGCTGTTTTTTGAGTCGTTACTAATGATGACACCTAGATCCGTCTCTTCGGTGACAGGTATCAGTTTCTTTCCGGGCCTTGAATATTCGTGTTTAGGGTTATGGTGACCAATGTGCATAACTTAACACTTGTCGACATTGCATTTCATTTACCACTTTTCTGACCATTCAACAATTTTGTTCAAGTCTAATTGGATCTGCTCACACTCGAGTTTGGTTTGCAATTTTCCTCCTAGCTTGAAGTCGTCTGCAAACTTACTGATGTTCGAGAATATGTTGCTGTCGAGATCGTTTATGATATTATGAAGAGAGCTGGACCTAACACAGATCATTGGGGCACACCGTTTGTAACTTTGCCCCAATTGGAGGAAGCTCCATTAAGTACGACTCGCCGCCGTCTGTCCGTGAGCTAGCATTTTATCCAGTTATATATGTGTATAGGGCTGTGTACGTATGTGCATGTGTATGTTCAAGCGTATGTACGTATACAAGAGTTGAAAAAATTATATAACAAAATTTGAAATTCAAAATTTCAATAAAATTTAAAAATTTCGAGGCTCGAACCTTACTTTAGTAGTCAAGTTATCGCTCCAATAGACCGACTCAAAAATTTGAAATTGTATTAAAATTTTGAATTTTACATTTTTGTTATATATATTTTTGAGTTCATGTAACACGTACATACGCTTGAACATACACATGCACATACATACTCACCCATATACACATACATGCATACATACACAGTTGATGACCTAGGCGAGCAATGTTAGGCCTAATGTTTTGCGAAAAACAACATGTAATCAACTTATAATAGCTAGCAGTTTACCGAGACTGGAGTCAGTGTTACGTTGAGATCAAGCGGATACGCACGGTTCGTCATAGAATAAACAAAATGAATATTCTTTTTTCAAAATTTTGTTTACAAGTGTTGGAAGAAGAAATCTCCGAAGATGATATGAGTCGTATCGAACAAATATTGACTAGTGTTGAAAATATCAGTTATCTCAGAATGGGTAAAACAAGAATCAAAAGAGTGGGAGATATCATTCATAAATCGGCCACGGCGGCCTCTACTTCGTGCTTACACTTGCCGGCATATGCTGGCACCAACCCTGTATACGCCTACATTGTGCTGGTATATGCCGGCACCGCACCTGTATATACGTATAAATGTGTGTATGTGTGTACATGGTGTGTGATATTAAAAAAGCTATGTAATATAGATCCATGTGCAGTGATTTGATTTGTACATTGCACAAAATAATGACTAAATATAATATATAACTATCAAAGTTGAATGAAAAAATATGAATATTGGTTAGGTTGGGTTAGATTGACCAGATCTTTGAATCTAACATCGCGTATAACTGATCCACATTAAAAAACCATGCAACAAATGAAGAAATTTGTTATTTTGGAACCTACATGCTGAGTCTCATCCAAGCATTTGATCGAGATATCGAGAAAATTTCTGGAATCTAATCATCTGCAAAAGGATATTTGCTGGATCAAAATTGGAGAAGTGTATTCAAACTGCTAATGACAAGTTAAATATACAGACCGAGTGGAGAGATTCATACATATCAATACCATAGATAAGCTACAAACTTGAATAAAACTACCTAACTGATGGTTGGAATAGGTTAGGCTAGGTATTAATGCATCTGACAGTGTATGGCCATCCCTTTTGCATTCATCTATGTTGTCGTACATTGATAAATATTTCGCTAATTATGTACCTTAGACGATTTATATCCTAGATCTTGTTGACTGCGGACCTTACATCACAGATCTGTCGTAAATATGTTATAGTGGATTTATTCAATATTCGTTATAATAGACAAATATGGTATGAGCAACAAATCCAACATTACAACAAAAAAAATTATACAAACAGTAAAACTATACACAAAACTTGCTAACGCTTTAACACCCATAACAATAACTGACATATGCGGCAAGGTTACATAATCGTTTTGAACTCTACAGTCTACTAACGAGCGATCACCTAACATTACTTAAAACTAATCGATATTACTGGACTTGTAACAAGCGAAGGGGAAAATGTATATATAGGTACATAAACTGGTAAAGAATGGTAAAAACTATAGAGCCAAGTGGATCTATTTGATATGAATAAAGCTTAAATCAATGAATAAATACATAACATAAGTATGAAAACAGTGAAAAAATGTAATCCTTGGTTAGATTAGGTTATGATAGGTTAGGATGGGTTAGGTTTACGGCCACTCTACATAACAAACCTTTAGTGAAAAATGCTAAAGGGGATATTGTGAATGCTTGAATAAGTCAGATATTCTGAATTGGAACGAAATCTTATCTCAAAACCTGAATTAATCAATAATTTATAAGTGGATCGCAAACATTTATAAAAGTACGACCTGCGGGAATAAGCGTCTAGTAAAGACATGCGAGCGGATAACATAATTGAGATGTATGTTAAATTAATGAAGAATTTTAACACTAACACTCTATGTAAATCCGAAAGATTAGTTCTCCACGACGACAGGGAACCGGACCCAAATCCGCTGTCGAGAGGTAAAAAAATGACCAATATCTTGTACCACTACATCCAGATAAGCTAATTTATCCCCAACATTCCATAAAATTAAACGAATTTATACCCAATTCAGATATATTTCTATAATAACCAATCAAAACATACAACAAAAACTATAAAATAGCTAAATAAGACTCTCTACTCTACCATAACCGACAATGATTAACTATTATAAACAGTGTATCCTACCACACCCAGGTGATAAATCCTACTCCAATATCCCACGTGATCTGGTTCATGACTAAGATTGTATACTAATGTATGTATGTATATGTATGTATAGACATACAGCTGTTTCCTCCTAATTGGGAGGGTGGCTAAGTTGGGCACACACAGAGGGGGGAAGCGCCAAATGTCCCCGTCACAAGACCGCCGTATTATTGCCGAGGCTCGAACTCGCGACATGCAGCACCAGAGGCTGACACTGCAGTCGGATACGCTAACCACTCAGTCACGGCGGCCTCTACTAATTGTAACATAACAGTATAACAGTTATACCGAAAAAATCTGACATTTACAACAAACACTGAGTTCATGCATAATAAAGTAATAATCCTACAGTATCCGTTCAAATCTATAACTAATTCCTAGAATTAACTGATGCTATGCTTCTAGTAGGACAAATTCCAAGCCCCCTGTGTCATAACAACGAACTCTACATTGCTTTACTAGGTTACTTCTCAGCAATCTACCACTGATATATAAAAAAATTAGAGGTAACACCCAGTCATGGTACAATACCTCAGACATACCTCGCATCTGTTTAGTCCATCTTCTCTGAACAATGTCGAACAAAGTCACATCCTGGACATAACCAAGAATCTATATACTCAGGTACAGTTGCCAAGAATGAGCCTGACGTGAGTCTCAACGAGTGTGACCATAAAAAGCTGGGCTTGTGTTCACTGACGACCTAAGTAAATCACTATAACGATCAGCATCTTGTCGGATAACCTGTCTAACAAACCCATGGAAGTTAAGACCAGCATCCACATAAACTTACAAATCCACGTTAAACTTGGACAAATTCCAAATGACCACCAAAGAGTGTAAGTCGCTCGACACCAAGACCCATTCATCCAGTAAATCGTCTACTAAAACGTTAAACTACACACTTTATACGGTTCAATGACAAAATTCCACATAGATGCAGTACGGATTTACACCTCTTAAACATACATTCCTGTAATTATCGGGGAAAACCATACAACAATAATAAAATACTACGTAATTCTCTACTCTGCTCTAATTCACATTAAAAATTGTAATACACTAGGGTATCCATCTTAGTAAATCGGTCTACTTATGCAAATAGGCATATACGCAACGAGCCTTTGCCTATGGAACTCCTTTAACTTCCCCTAAGTATTGAAGCATGGCCCTACAATAAACATACAACAAGCTAACGACAAGGCCAAGTATGTAACAAATCGAATCTTCTATATCTATAATATTCACGTCAAACATTCTACCAGGATGTAAGCAGATATATGAACACTAAAAATATACAACTTGTAACTAAATTATACCTGAAATAGTGTTCAACATTGCAGATACAAACGTAATATATCCTAATATTCCTATAATTGCATAAAATACCCAATACCTTGCATCGAAGATGGAAACTGTACAGAGAACATACAAAACTGAATGAAGTATACTAAACGCTCGAGTTATATAATAAAGCAAGAAGATAAATTCTCTACCATACCCAAAACATACATTAAAAACCATGGTGTACGAGAAAAAACAAACAACTAACGTAAATAAGCTGCCAAGACATGTGACTGATTTACATAACTGAAACATATAGTAAATGATGTGGAATACTTCTACACGAACACGCTATAGTATATACAAATCTGATGAAATTATTCTCCAACTCAGTCCAAAACGTGGTGAAAACAAATCTTCTTCAACTAAAGCAACCAAAGCTTAATCGTAACAGAATGTTATATAC
>SDVV010001149.1:0-26818 GCA_016164225.1 Gammarus roeselii | reverse complement strand
ACGTACGGTATTCAGTCATTGATATATACATATGAACCCCTCCATACAACTCTAAATATCACTCTAACATACATGTTATTTATTTCGTTGTCACTCTCGAGTCATATATGTTACCAGAGAATCACCCATTTTTAAACTTGGATGAATTGAATGCTACATGTATTTCAAATTTGTACTCAGTTTCATACAAACGGACACATAGTCTCACACCATGTTTTTCTTAATTTACTTCAATATCTCCGCTTAACTCTACAACCTTTGACAACTTGCATCTCTGAATTTTCATTTTTCTCTTGCCTATATTTTTTTTTAGCCTTAACGATGACTTAGTTACAAGATCTGATCGGACGCTGATTTATATCATACTATTCTGTAACACATCTAGATCATTTACCCCGAGCTAGGTTTTCTGGCATCATTTCAACCATTGAAAAATATTTTTCTATTGATTTTCGAAGATTCGATGTTACCTCCGACTGTCACGATGTTCACAATTCATTACTTAACCTTCGAGTTTAGGATAATATAAACATTCCATTGAGAACATACATAGTTCTTATTAGTATTTATTAGCATTATTCACAGACCTTACTGCCATCATCAATATCATATACCTGGTTTTTGATATTTAAACAGCATTGTTCGTCATCCAACAGTTCTTTTCATCACTGTATTTCAGCATACTCTCAAAATCCATCTTATACTCCATCATATCTTTGATGCGGATACCGAAGGCTATTCCGTTCCCGTGTGTCAATAAAAGTATTACTTCTTCTTCTTGAACTTAATTATTCGAATCTTTTCAAATCCAAAGTCATTCTGAGATTCAAAATTGAAAAATTTTGCATACGATCCATTTTCTCTTTTGTTCTTAGGTATAATCTGGTGTCCACTACCGCAGCTGTATTACAATCATGATGAAGATTTTACCCTTGGATCATATAAATTATCGAGATATGCTTTTCTTATCCCCTCCCCTCCTAAACTTACTTACATGTAACGCGTCCACATTAGTTTCCCATTGCAGACTTCCTTTTTCCTGCATACATTTATGAATGATATCTCCCACTCTTTTGATTCTTGTTTGTCCTTTCTGAGATAACTGTTATTTTCCACACTAGTCAATATTCATTCGAACCGACTCATATCATCTTCGGAGATTTCTTCTTCCAGCACTTGTAAACAAAGTTTTGAGATATGAATGTTCATTTTCTGTTTATTTTATGACGAAACGTGTGTCTCCGCTTGTTCTCAACGTATGACTGACTCCATTTTGATTACCAGCTAGCTATTATAAGTTGATTACATGTGGTTTTTCGCATAACATTTGACCTAACATTTCTCACCTAGGTCATCAACTGTGTAAATGTATAGAGCTGAGTACGTATGTGAATGTGATTATTCAAGCGTATGTACGTGTTACATGAGTTAAAAATATATAACACAAATTTAATATTAAAAATTTCAATGAAATTTCAAATTTTCGAGGGATGACAGAGCCAAGTCTGTATTTTGCAGTGATAACTTGGCTATTTAAGTAAGGTGACATCCCTCAAAAATTTGAAATTATATTGAAATTTTGAATATAAAATTTGTGTTATATATTTTTAACTCTTGTAACACGTACATACGCTTGAATAATCACATTCACATACGTACTCAGCTCTATGCATATACACAGTTGATGACCTAGGTGAGAAATGATAGGCCAAATGTTTTGCGAAAAACCACATGTAATCAACTTATATTAGCTAGCTGGTAATCAAAATGGAGTCAGTGATACGTGGAGAACAAGCGGCGACACACGTTTCGTCATAGAATAAACAGAAAATGAACATTCATAACTTAAAATTTTATTCACAAGTGCTGGAAGAAGAAATCTCCAAAGATGATATGAGTCGGTTCGAATAAATATTGACTAGTGTGGAAAATAACAGTTATCTCAGAATGGACAAACAAGAATCAAAAGAGTGGGAGATATCATTCATAAATGTATGTAGGAAAAAGGAAGTCTGCTTTGGGAAACTAATGTGGACGCGTTACATTCGTATGTAAGTAAGTTTAGGAGGGGAAGGGGATAAGAAAAGCATATCTCGATAATATATATGATCCAAGGGTAAAATCTTCATCATGATTGTAATACAGCTGAGGTAGTGGACACCAGATTATACCTAAGAACACAAGAGAAAGTGGATCGTATACAAAATTTCTCAATATTGAATCTCAGAATGACTTTGAATTGGAAAAGATTCGAATAATTAAGTTCAAGAAGAAGAAGTAATACTTCTATTGACAGACGGGAAGGGAATAGTCTACGGTATCCGCATCAAAGATATGATGGAGTATAAGATGGATTTTGAGAGTATACAGAAATTTAGTGATGAAAAGTACTGTTGGATGACGAACAATGCTGTTTAAATATCAAAAACCAAGTATATGATATTGATGATGGCAGCAAGGTCTGTAAATAATGCTAATAAATACTAATAAACTATGAATGTTCTCAATGAAATGTTTATATTATCCTAAGCTCGAAGGTTAAGTAATGAATTGTGAACATCGTGACAGTCGGAGGTAACATCGAATCTTCGAAAATCAGTAGAAAAATATTTTTTCAAGGGATGAAATGATGCCAGAAAACCTACCTTGAGGTAAATGATCTAGATGTGTTACAGGATGGTATGCTATAAATCAGCGTCCGATCAGATCTTGTAACGAAGTCATCGTTAAGGATAAGAAAAATATAGGCAAGAGAAAAATGAAAATTCAGAGATGCAAGTTGTCAAAGGTTGTAGAGTTAAGCGGAGATATTGAAGTAAATTAAGAAAAACATGGTGTGAGACTATGTGTCCGTTTGTATGAAACTGAATACAAATTTGAAATACATGTAGCATTCAATTCATCCAAGTTTAAAAATGGGGGATTCTCTGGTAACATATATGACTCGAGAGTGAAAACGAAATAAATAACATGTATGTTAGAGTGATATTTAGAGTTGTATGGAGGTGTTCATATGTATATATCAATGACTGAATACCGTACTTAAGGTCAGGTCAGGTTATGATGGGTGTGAATAATATGTTAAAGTGACGTAGAATTGTGTCAAAATCAAAAATAATATGAGTTACCCGTAACATTCAAACCATCTAAGATTGAAAATGGCTCCTCACTGATAACTTATATGGGATGAGAGTGACAACAAAATAAATAGCACATATGTAAAGTATTATTTATAGTCGTTTGGAGGGCTTCATATGTATATAGCAATAACTGAGCACCATACATAAAGTTGGGTTATGTTAGGTTTTGATGGGTGTGAATAGGCTAGATCAAAATGTGGAGATATTCGTTATGTATTAATCCTAAAACACTGAAAAATCTTATGCATGCATGAAAAAATCAACTGAAAAAATATGGTCCGTTGGGAAGGTATTAATGCATACGGCAGTGTATGGTAACCCTTTTGCTCAAATGTATGTAAATGTCTACCTGGTGTCGACACTGTCACGCAAACGACCCTGTATATATGCATTGTGTCGACACATGTGCCGACACAGTGACGCTAACGACCCTGTATATATGCATTGTGTCGACACATGTGTCGGCACATGTGCCGACACATCGGCACATGTACCGATATAGTGACGCTAACGACCCTGTATATATGCATTGTGTCAACACATGTGCCGGCACATGTGCCGACACAGTGACGATAACGACCCTGTAAATGCGTACAGAAGTGTTCATGTGTGTCCATGGTGTTTAATATTTAAAAAAAATAAGTAAAATACATCCACGTGGAGGGTTTATGTGTATATATCAATATCTGCATACCATACATAACTATCAAAGTTGAATGGTATATATAATTATTGGTTAAGATGGTTAGGATGACTAGATCTTTGAACCTAATATCGCGTATAACTGATCCACATCAAAAAACTTTGAAACAAATGAAGTGAATTTGCTCTTGTGGAACCTACCTGTTGAGTCTCATCCAATTATATAATAGAGATATCGATAAAAATTCTGGACTCTAAACACCAGCAAGAGGATATTTGCCGAATTAAATTGGAGAAGTGTATTCAATCTGTTTTTCATATGGTAAATATACACCCCAATGGAGAGATTCATACATATCAATATCATACATAAGCATCAAACTTGAATGAAACTACATAACTATTGGTTATGATGACTTTTAGGTTAGGTTGCCTAGGTAATAATGTATTCGACATTGTATGATAACTCATTTTTGCATTCATTGATGTTTGATCAATGATGTCGAACATTGATATATATTTCACTAATTATGTACCTTAGGTATAGATTACATCCTAGAACTTGTTGACTGCGGACCTTACATCACAGATCTGTAGGAGAAAGGGTAGAGTGGATTTATTCAATATTCGTTATAATAGATGAAAATGGTAGGAGCAGCACATCCATCATTACAAAAAAAATCATATTCCAATATGTGAAACCATACAAAAAAACATGCTAACGCTTTAACAGCCGTAACAAACACTGACTTACGCGGAAAGCTTGCATGACCGTTTTGAACTCGAAAGTCCACAAACGAGCGAACATCTAACATTACTCGAAACTGGTCGATAATACTGGACTTGTAACTAGCGGAGTGAAAAAATATATACATATAAATGTAGGCACACAATCTGCTAAAGATTGGTAAAACTACAGGGTTAAGTGGTTAGATTTGATAAGGATGAAGGTTAAATCAATGAAGAAAAAATACCTAACATAAGTATGAAACGGGGAATAATATGCAATACTTGGTAATTTTAGGTTAGAATGAGTTAGGATTATGACCATCATTACAGACCTCCAGTGAAAAAATTTTGAAGTGGATCTGGTGAATGGTCGAAAAGTCAAATATTCTGAATGGGAACGCAGTCTCATAACAAAAGCCTGAATTAATCAAAAACTTTTCTAAGTGGCTAAACTGCAAACGAAATACAAACATTTATAAAAGTAAGACTTGCGGGAATAAGCATGTAGCAAAGACCTGCGATTGGATAACATAATTGAGATGTACATTCAATTATTGAAGAATTTCAACACTAACACTCAACACAATCCGGTAGAATAGTTCTCCAAGGTAATGTGGAACCGGACCGGAATCCAATGTCGAGAGGAGAAACACACCAAATTTTTGAATCATTTCATCCAAATAAGCGTATTTTATACCCAACATCCCATGAAAAAATACAAATTTATATCGAATACTGATATGTTCCTATGATATCAGATCAATATATAAACCAACATCTAAAAAAAACAGATAAATTTTTCTACTCTACCCTAAGCTACAACGATTAACTATTATATACGGTGTATCCTACCGCGTCCAGATGATGAATCCTACTCCAATGTCCGACGTGATCTGGTTCATGACTAAGATCGTATACTTACATAACAGCCATACCGAAAATAACTGACATTTAACGCTGAGTTAATGTGAAAAATGTTATTTTTTGCTCTCATACCATTCAAATCGATAATAAATTCCCAGACCTAACTGATGCTATGCCTCTGGGAGTACAAATCCAAGCCCACTGTGTCATAAAAAAAGAACTCTATAATGCTTTACTAGGTCACTTCTCAGCAATCTACCAATGCTATATAACAAATTTAGAGGTAACTTACAGTCATGATACGATGCCACAGACGTAACTCGCATCTGTTAACCCATCGTCTCTGAACAGCCTCGAACAAAGATACATCCTGGACATAACCAAAATCTAGACACATGTACAGTAGTCAAGAATGAGTCTCAGAGAGTGTGTGGCCATAAAAAGCTTGGGTTCTGTTCACTGATGACTTAAGAAAAACGCTACAAACCCATGAAACTCAAGATCGACGTCTACAAGAACGTACATAATTCACGATGAACATGGATGAAGTCCAAAATGACAACCAAAGAGTATAAACCACTTCTACACTAGGACCCATCGATCCAGTAAATTATCATCAAAACGTTAAACTACACATTTGCTAGGGATCAATGACGAAAATACCACAAACATGCAGTACGGACTTACACCTCTTAAACATATTTTCCTATGATCCTCGTGGAAAAAAAAACATAACATCAGGAACATATATAAAAATAGCTAAATAAGGTTCTCGACGCTGCTATAATTCACATTAAAATTGCACTACATTATGGTATCCATCCTAATAAATCGGTCCATTTACACAACCAAGCATAAACAGAATGAGCTTTTGCCTAGGGGACAGTCTAACTGCTTCTAAATATTGAAGAATGGTCGTACAATAAATATACAATACCCTAACAGCAAGACCAAATTTGTAACAAATCGTCTGTTCTATATCTACAATAACCACGTCAAATATTGTATCAGGATGAAAGAAGATATATAAATCACTATAAATGAACAAAATTTACCTAAATAATACCTGAAATAATGTTCTATATCGTAGACACAAACGTAATATATTCTGATATGTTATAAACAACCAACAAATTGCATTGAAGATGGAGATTCAACAGAGAACCTACAAAACTGAAAGACCTATGCTGAATCTCACGAGATAGAACAAAGCAAAAGGATTAATTCTCTACCATACCCAAAACATTCATTAAACGTGATGAATGAGAATGAACAAGCATATAACCAAACAAATAAGAAAAGTGAATAAGATACCAAGACATGCAAGCGACGTAACTGAATCCTATAATAAATACGGTATAGTACATACAAATGTAATGAAATTAGCCTCAACATCAGTCCATAACAGGGTTGAATTAACATCTCTTTAACTAAAGTAACCACGGTTTAATCGTAACAGATGTGTCATATATACATATAAAACTACCACAATGATGCAACATCCTAGCAATTATGCCTGAAATAGCTTGCTACATGGATGCTTCAAGCCTAAAATACACTAAAATGCCTAAAACTGTATGGGATAACTGATCGAAATTCCGAAACAATACAAATTCAACATAAATCAATCGATCATTACTAAGTATACATAACCTAATATTTTAACTCACAATATGGGGTAGATAGATTTTCGACCGTAGGTGCTGTATTATCCCACAATACATACCTAAACTCGCCAATAATCATACCAATAATCCATACTAAGACTGCAAATTGAGTTATAAGACATACCTACCACACTAATCCTATAAAAGAATATTTAGTGACAAAATGAACAAAACATACAAAAATATCCCAAGCCCCCACCGCTACGAACCAACAATCAAACATCGATTGAGTCAATTATACTCATGAGTGATTCTTCTCTAGGAATGATTCAGTCATCCTGTAAATATTGTATCTATTTTCCTTCATCGGATATCTCACAGCATAGAAAAAATGAATGGAGGAGATACTGTAGAAGTAAGTAAAGCTTAGCACAGGGTACTGATCAAAACAATCGGATAAAAAAAAACAATAAACAAATTGATTCTATGCCACATGTAAAAATTGAACAACAGCGAGCAACGTAGAAAATGATATCGAGGTTAAAAATTCATCATGAAGGTGTCCGGAAAGTGAGGTTTTTTAATATAAATAATACATATACATTATTATCAATCAAAATCCAATAAATGTATGTGTGTCAATATCCCCTAAAAAAACATTCAGAGGACACAGCAGTGAACGTGCATTATGAAAGCAACGAAGTTGCAATATTCCCACAAGCATTGAAATGTTAATAACCATATGTAAATATATAACCCGTTAGGTGACTCGGGCGTGAAACCAGTTTCGGTACCCTCCGCACCGCCCCCCCCCCCCGTTTCTGCGCTAACCCCCCGTACGGACCGGTTGAGTCAAGGTTGCATGCATCGCGCCCAACCCCGCCCACCAAAATGACTCTAGAAAGCGGTTTTAGACGGTATATACTCTACTAGTACGCGTCATAGTATACATATGATGGGACCTCTAAAATTTTGATGTATCAGGGATCAACAGTTATTTATTGGATAATGTCAGCGTAAATATACGTTTGGAGCTGGCAAAACCATGTACAGATCTTCTATCACACGATAATGAACAATACATCAATGTTGTAGATTCGTGCAAATTATGGTGCAAGAAGGTTATTCCATGCCCTACAGCATTGCTTGCTCTAAATAAACTCCAGCCGTGTAAACATTACCCATGAATTATATGATCTATTTGATCGTTATTTTAAAACACTTTTATCACAGACTCCAGCTGCAGTTTGACTACATCTAATAATGACTCGATATATGATATATACGCAGTCCCTATTTTCTTAATACCAAATTACGCTGTGGCAAGCCAATTCTTCCAAGAATAACCGATTGTAGACTCGCGGGAACGAAATATCTTAGTGACGAAACCTCCCAAACAGATGCCATCCACGGAATGCTAGCTCAATATGTGACCACAGCACCTATGCTCTATTCAATCAAAAGAGCGTAGGTGCCGTGTTCAGACGGCGTCCAGGAGTCCGATGAATGGGCGTTGTGCAATAATAGCCATCTTTTCTTCAAAGCGCCACACCAGAAATCACCACGGGGAGTCCACCCGTTGATAAACAGACGCCAGTTTGGGTTACTACATATTTAGCAAATACTATTAGGTATAGCCTGTAATTGTTCCTAATACAAATTATACGATATTATGTTTGCTTATCCTAACCCATTGGTCTGTAATGAATTTACTTTAAAAAAACGCCATATGCCAACGCAATGGAAAATCGCAATACAATTTCCTTATGTGTACACCAACGACTACAACAACTCAATTGATACCAACACACAGACATTATCTAACCCATTCATCTACACCAAACAATACACCTGACACCCCACCGTAACCCCTACCCTCACCCATCAAAAATCCGCTATTCGGAGTCCTTCTCACACGAGAGCCGCCATATGCAGTACTTCTCACACGAGAGCCACCATATGCAGTACTTCTCACACGTGAGCCGCTAGATGCAGTACTTGTATCTACTGAAGTACGAGAAAACATAGCTCATACACGCATCTCCTATCCAATATCAAAGGTGAATAAGCCGCCAGGACGTGCGACCGATGTACATAACTGAGACCCACAAGAAAGGAAGTGGAGAACTTCTACACAAATACCCAATAGTACATAAAACCCGATGGACAACGAACTCTAGCAAAAATTTCAAACACTGCAATCTACAAATGATTGATCCAACATAAAAAATGGAGCTACAATATAAAACATACAAAAACCCACTACATTTTATCTTTACTAAACCTACGTTAACCATCCACCCGTAACTCAACCCGTATGAAACAGAGAACATACACATAATTCAATGGACTCCATTAAAATGATATATTTATAATAAAATTAGTATTCCCAATTTTCAACCATGTCATAACAAAAATTAAAAAAAACATGAAGTACGAGACAACCTTTGACGTTATAAAAGCCACTAGGACGCGCGACTGATGTACATAACTGAGACCTAACATAAATTATGTGGAGTACCTCTACACTTATTCACTATAGCACATACTTATTCGATAGAATTTCAGAAATAAATCACAAACATGTAGTTAAAAACTACAGATTTTTACCAGTTTTTCCTAAGTCATGCTAGAAGGGAGAGCAGCATCCTATATCAACAGCGAAGCCTAGCAACTATTTCAAACACTACAGTAAACAAATGACTGATCCAACTTAAAAAATAGTTACAATTCAAAACATACACCAACCCTATACATATTAATATCACTAAATCGACGCCAACCGTCCATCCGATAAAAAATATATGCATTCAGTAATCTTTATATTACGTAACATGTCCCTATCACTATAAACCAAAAGAAAAAACTGATAAAAAGATTAGAAATAATAATATATGAGCGAGCGATAGGCAAAAATACAGAGGCACTGTAATGTAATAATAATTCTGCACTGTCCTTGTTGTGTGGAAAGGGGCGTGGTATTTGAAGTCGGGTCATGACATCCGACCAATCAGATCCAAACATTGTGGGTGATCAAGGCATTGTGGGTGACATCATTGTGGGTGATCCAAGTATTGTGAGTGATTCAAAGTTGGGCCATGAACCAGAGGGGCGACAGGGAACGCGTGCAGGCACGCGTAGGTAGTAGAGGACACTTCAAGACAGACACTGACAGAGGGCGGTCGAGTGGCAGCCAGCCGACGGGCGGAATGACCCGACCAAGGGTAGGCCAACCTGGTGCGGCAGGGGCCAGACTGGTCCCTAACGCGGAACGTCATCTTTAAAGGGGGAACCAGTGACCCCACACATTCAACGTCGAGGCTCAACAGGATGGAATATACGTATCATTCTCATCCTATTGTTTAAATAGAGGTCCTGTTCTACATGAAATGCATCATGAAAGCATTGAATACGAACTCCATTACGTAATCCAGCAAATCCAATATGTACATGAACACAAAATATATACACCCATAAAAAACCAAGTACTATATAAACATACAAAGCAAATCAAGCCGACAGCTGGCCGCAAGCCACAAGTGCGTTCTTGCGCCACTACCCCCATTCCTTATATACAATATACATATAAATATACTGAACACAAAACATTCTCAAATCCAGCCAGCCACTAACCAGCCGACAGATACCAGCTTCTGAGCGAGTCAATTATACCCTGTCTATAATTAGATAACATTATGAACATGTAATATATGTACAAAATATATCCAGTCAATAAACCAAAAATAAATATGTGTTATACACTCAAAACAATAAAAACAATATTCTATTTAAGTATACAAAACACAAAACATTCCCAAATCCAGCCGCAACCCCTGGCACCCACAACCGCGCCGCCTGTCCTCCCTCCCGCAGCCCGCCCGCCCAAAACAGACTCTGTTAAGCCCTATCTATAATCCTTCACTAAATTGCGCTAAGGGCTTCTATACACTACTTGTGCTCCATGGCAGCGGCCATCCCAGAGCTCATGTCAACAAAAACCATCAGCCGCAGGGTGACTGTGCTACATGGCAGCGGCCATCATTGCTCCTCAGCAACAAGAGCTATTAGCCCTATCACTGCTTCACTGCGGTCCAATAAAGTATCGCTGTGTTACGAGGTCGTTGTCCAGGAATTATCACCTGATAACATCGCAATGCACTCGCGATAATGAACTTGGTACTACGTCCAGGGGCCACGTCCTGGTGATCTGTCATCATCACTAGCCCTCTACCTGGTGAGATCAAGAGTAGGAGAGAGGCCTTATCAGTGCAATCAGCTACAGTCACAAATCAGTTTTTCAACTCGTATTTGTAATCATGTCTTACATTTTTTTATTTTCCTGACAGTAAATATTACACGAATAGTAATTAAATCACAAATATAGTCAGTCAAAAAACCCTGTTGCTGAAAACAAAATCCAACTATTTCATAAAATGATGGGAATACATACAAAGAATGTTGATATGTATTGTGTAACTCTGGAGATGTTCATACATAATTTGTTTTGTGTTTTTAAATTGTGTTCCTTGCTTAGTAGCCCAAGAACGGCTGTAAAACGACTTTTCTCATCACATTATTTCGGAACATTTACGCTCAGCATTATTTAGAATTTCATTTATTTCCATGACAATAATAGCGCCATTATTCCCCTGTTGTTCAAATAAAAGAATTCAGTAAAGTGGCACCAGGACATTAAGGAATGATTATCGTCAATGAAACACAACTACGCATTATTTCCACATATTACGAACATTAACATCTCCCATTTTTTGGCGATCAAAATTGCTGAAAAACGGATGAAAAAAAATGAACGAACACCATTGGTACATGACGCATGCAAATTCGCAATTGCCTGGCAGATTGAGGACGATCTCCTTCCCGATTCGTCAGTAAAAACAAGCTTTCTTCCTGGAGAGTTTGAGAGGTTTGAGTGGCCCTGAATGAGGCGGACCTTGGCAACGGAACAATGAGTGGCGGGCATAGAGACTCCGAGAATTAACTGCGCTGCCTGGGGGACAAAGAGGCTTAAAGTACAACAAGTAGGGTGAAAGAGAAGGGAGTCTCCAAAATAATGAGCTAAGGGAGGCCGAAAAACAAGAAAAATATAAAAACCTAAGTTTTCACACAAGCGTGCGAATTTAAGTGACATACATGATAATTTGAGAAAGGCGTTGACGAAGATTTTTAAGACATCGCCTCGTGGATTCGACCTGTTTATTATAGGGAAAACAAAAGACCATTTAGCATTTTATGCTAAATGGTCTCGAGTATTTTATATTTATACAATTGGATAGTTATATTTAGTTCGCACAATCTTCGTCTCTTATCCCGGAAAGAGATTCTCATATAATGTCAATCGTTGCCCTTCTCTTCGTTTAGGTCTATGATTTTTTCAATTGGATTCGTTATGAATTCGTGAATCGAGAAATTGTGACTTAGCGAAAATATGCACCTAGGAATGACTGGCATCAGTCATTGATGTTTGACTACTTTTCATTGAGAAACAGGATAAGCAAATGACCAGGTTCTGATAAGACACCAAACACTGAATCTTCGTGATAGAAACTATGAATTACGAACCATTACCTGGGCTGTAGACGCACTTGCGTCATTATTACACAATTGCATTGCAGCAGACATCCAGTGCTAAAGAAAAATTCATCTTCACTGCAGTGATGCTCTATCAATCTATAGGCTTTTCATGATTTTTCATAACGTGGGTATGACCTAAGTTAGGGCGTTCAATTTAGCTGGATTTGACAGCTCATTTCGGTTAGGTTGAATTTCAGAGCCTTAATCCTGAAGGGCAAGGAATTAGCCTACAGGTGGTCTATGTTTGTTACGGTTGAGTGATAGCCATCAAACTTTATAGAAGAGTTATATTAATCATTAAGAAGCTTTGCCCAGACATAATACCATCAGAATTTTCGATATGATCTTAATTTTCTTGTCGGAAAAGTCGATTTTGTTGCGTCGGTTGGAGACTAACCCTAAACGAATTTTCATTCGCGACTGTACCTTGTGCTAATCTTACCTAACTTGTAAGATGGAGGGAGGGAGTAAGTTTTAGGTCGGATTTTGAATGATCGTTTCTGCAAACCCTTTCAGCTTGACGGAAAGTTCATTTGCTAATTTATTTATCAGCTAGTTAAAAACTCAAATTTAGATTCCTGAAAAGGAATATTCAAAGATGAAATGATCCAGCTGTTTTTGCGGGAGGCTTAGTCATTTATGAATATAAGGGTGTTTGCCTTGCTTTCTGTCTATAACGTAAGTCACGTCCCAATCTGTTGGTTCCCAAAGCATAATATAACCTTATCATTAAAACAAATCTTAGTTTCAGTTGTCCCGACTCATGGCATCCACCTTTGGTGCTTAGTGCTCGTTCCCTCTTTTATCTCCACTTATGGGACTTAAAAACTGCTTGTTGGTCATGAAATCGATAACTTGTTTGGCTCACTTCAAAATCTACAATACCTTCTCATTTGTCTAGAGAATAAATTTCCAGTCATTTTAACACACCTCCATTATCCTTTCTACTGATCTATTCAGAAAATCAAACTCGTTGTACGTATCGTGTGGTGGAGGGTTAACATTTACACACGAACGCGGTTACACCATCAAAAATTAATCCAACAAATAAATTTTACGAGAAAAATCTAACATTGCTTTAAAGAAGACTGAACTAACTTGGCACTGTCGTGTGTTTTTCAATAAATATTATCGACCTAGAGCAGTGGTCCCCAGCCCCCGGTCCGCAGACCGGCACCGAGCCGTGGAGCAAATAGTACCGGGCCGTGGAGTCTGATTTTTTAAATTTATTTTTTCAAGATTTAGTATTTCATTTGTGATTGAAGGAGTTTCAATTACCTGGGTACTACGTGTTTTGTATGACAGTTCGTTGACAGCTTGATCAAGTGAAGGCGGGTGATTATAGTTCTTTGTTTTATGGAGCTTAATCACGTATATTATTGATCTGTAATTACAGGTTTAATATTTTTTCCAAATTATGTTGACAATATTTGCTTCTCCTCCCTTTATCTTGCTAGAAAAAAATTAATGAAAGATTTGAAAAATGAATGCTAACCAAAATTCTTCTAAAATTGCCATGGGTAAAAAATATTCTAAGATAGAGATAGAGAAGATAGAGACAGATAGATAGATAGAAGATATAGACAGGAATATAACACTTAACGTCTTTAAATAAAATATGTCAACAGACAATATATTGTATTATATTAGAAATCTTGTATCATTGAGACGGATAATATTATAGTATCAACTCAGATCTGCATAGATATCGGTACCATATCTCTAATGTGGCGATTATCTCTGTAAACCTCTTCTTTACTTAAATTCCAAGAACTGGAACTAAAGTTCAGCTTTTTTTTAAGAAAGGAAACGTTAACAGAAGGGCCGAAATTTTTACATATTATTGTCAAAATATTAATACCTTCAGTGGTCCGCCGATTTTTTTTTCAAACATTGACCGGTCCGCGACGACAACAAGATTAGCGGAATGTCCATCTATAGACACACGGCAGTCTAGAGATAGACATTGCCTTTCCAATACCGATCAAACAACGCAATCACAGGCTAGGCAAATTTTACTGCCGGTCGGTGGCTTCCACGGTAACGTAGCAGCTTCAGTTGAAACTGCACGTTGAGGCGTTGGTGTGCCGACCTTTTTGTAATTGGATCAGGCGATGATAAGGTTTGTGAGTGCTGGTTATATTATGGTGTGTGTGATAATTATATTCATTTCCTTTCAAGTATATTCCCAATGCCCTGGATTAAACTGATAACCATGTTAATGGTATCGAATTTGACATCAAATAACAACAGTTGGTTCTTTCAACAGTCATTAAGTGTCGACTACAATAATTTGAGAAATTTGTTATTGAGCACTATATCATCTAAATTGAAAGTTGCTCAAAGTTTTATCGTTCATTGTACCGGAAATAAAGCTGTCGCTGGTGGAACGTGTCCATTAGCATTCAGGCTGCGTGTAGATTAAACATTTTAAATTCATTGGTGGACACTCCGTCATGACTAGTCATGCTTTATTTGAGCCTCTACACACGAGCCTACCACAGTCATATGATTCATAGACGCATTTTGTTGGCTTCTTGTTTTGGACATGTTTACTCAATAAGAAAAACGTCAGCCTCTAGAGATCGCCCACAAATATCTGCAACACACTTTGTTTATTTAAGTTCTGATGGAGAGTAATCTGAAGCAATCGTAATTATGGTATCACAAAAACGTGGAATAGTTCAATTGAAATCACAACAATGATTGTCCTTGCATGTATGTAGAAACGTTTCCAGAGTTCGTACAAAATTCAATTTAGGCACATAATTCTTGCAAACACTACATGAATAGAGATGAAACTTGGTCGAGTGAGCCCGGTAATGTAAAAAGACAAGTTTGAACGTGCAGCCGAGTTAAAAAGCAGTTCTATAAATGCTTATATCACCTCACGCGCCCTACGGGGGAGCTCACGAGCTCACTATGGCTCACGTCAGAGCTCCGAGGGGGGTATGAGCCCTGTAATCTGATAACAACTAAAATAATATTTAAAAAGGCATCCTTAATAGCCACAAGCAGTGGGCTCCAACTCGTCACGACGTGGCACCCTGGGTGTTGGTTTCTAGTGGGGACCAGTTGCGCTGTGACGAGATGACTCACATTATGTCATCAAATTGCTTCTGCCTTATTTGTATGAAGTATTAATAATGAATTATTATTATATCATTTATTTCTATTGTCTAGCAATGTGTTTGCAATTCTTAATCTAACAAGTGAACTCAATTATAAGATACAGTATTTGAATTACGAAATGAATGCTCAAAATGAATTCTTCACAACTCAGCTCTAGTGGGCGGACGGTTCGTACTTTAATAGTATATACTATCAGTACCTTCATAAATAAATACTTGTTGGTATGAAATGTTAGGATGGACATATGCTTGGTAGAAGTCGTAGATTAGATTAGATTAGAATAGGATAAGGTAACAAAACGAGCACGCTTGCTCATATAGAGTTGTTTCCTTACAAGACGAGTGGGGGATACTCAACGAGGCTTTAGAAATTCACGCACACATACAGGAATAGGGAAGTTGTTAGGATAGGGAAGAGAAGACCCACAACTACCATCACCACTACATACAGGCCACTATCTACTCTTTCTACTACCCAGGGCATTACAGCCCCGGAGAAAAAAAACGGTCGAGTGTCAGATGAGATTTTCAAGAACGGGGCGAATAGAGATGCGAAGTGAAGAATCCAGGTTCCATGCAGGCGGTCGCATCTCAGACGGTCGAGCTGAGACGAACACACCCATACACTTAGCGGACTCATACTTTTCCTCAAGCGCATGCCTAACGGCTTGCCCCAAAGGTTGGGTCAGACGGACTTCAACTAGGTATTTAGTCTACTTCAATGGAGCATATGATATTTAAATTTTGACAAGTATTTGCAGATTTAGTAGGAGCACCACACCCAGTTACCTGGGTAGTGGTCCTCCCCCATGTGCTCAGAAGATTAAGTGGTTCATTGGAGGCTGTCGCACTTCAAGGTGAGATGTAGGAGTCACATCTCCGACGAGTAACTCGGGGCGACTACCGAGTTTAGTCAAAAGAAACACAGGTATTTTAAATGTTGAAAAACAGTTATCGCAAGACTCAGTCCAAAAAAAGACATGAACAAATATTTAATTTTTTGAAATTGGGTCGGACATTGAGTTTAGTCAAAAGAAGCATAAATATTTTACATTTTGGATAGGAGTTTTTGCAAATTCAGTCCAAGAAAGTTAAAAAATAATATTTACATTTTGAAATTGCCTCGAACATCGAGTTTAGTCAAAAGAAACAAAAGTTTTTTTAATTTTAGAAGAAAAAAAGTTAGCGCAGAATTTAGTCCAAACAAGACAACACACGATATTTAATTTTTTAATTTAGTTCGAACATCTGTGGAGAAGAGGTTAGTTGTCATATGTCACTCTGCTTCCTGCTGCACCGGGTCTCCCCCGGATCTGTGCTACAATGGAGAAAACGGTTAGTTCATCTACACTGTACAGTGGAATAATTTTCAGGGTGAAATGCCGGAAGGGTTGGTTTCTCAAAAGAATAGGGTTGCATTAGGTGGAAAAATATCGTATATTTCAAGGTGAGATGCCAGAGGAGCATTTCTAAGAGATGTAGTTGCATATTTCAAGGTGAGATGCGAAAGGGGCATGTCCAAGAAATCTTATTTCACTAGGAACCGGCGCTGCTGTTAGTTGCTAGCTGGTATTATATGATAACAATCTTCTTTCTTTTTCCCTTCTGTCGAGGAGAGAAAAGCAGAAGAAAAGAGGAAGTACCATCGTGTCGACAAGTTTCCTCCATAGGAAGATACTCAATCTCCATAATGGAGGATATCCGTCGTATCTACGCCGTACCGTGGAGTTGAGCAGTTGCTCTTCTCATGGTGCGGGTTTGATTTTTGTATACCAAGGGGTGTGCGGGTGAATGCTGCCGTTGCGGCTCATCGGCAGTCGCCGCTGAGACACCGGCAGACTTTTGCTCGTACTGGGTAGCTCGCAATTTGATAGTTGTTGTTTATTTTTTATTTTTCCCTCCCAACACAGGAAGAAAGAAGAGAAGAAAAGAGAGACACCATCGTGTTGGCAAGGTCCCATAGGAAAACTATGGTGGGATATCCGTCGAATATACGCCGTACCGAAGAGTTGAGCAATTGCTATCTTAATGGTGCGGAAGTGGGGGTGAATGCTGCCATTGCAGCTCATCGGTAGACGCCGCTGAGCCGCGGGCAGGCTTTCACCTCACTAGGTAGTTCGTAATGTGTTGTCGATCTTTTCCCATTTTTCTCCTCTCTCTTTCTCTTCCTGTCGGGAGAAAAGAAACGAAAAAATAAAAATATCATTGTGTCGGCAATGTCCTTTCATAGGAAGAAACTCATTGCCTCAACAATCGATGATATCCGTCTAATCTACGCCGCACCATAGAGTTCAGCAATTGCTCTCCTCTTGGTGCGCGTTCGATATACGTATGTCGTGGGGTGTGGCGATAAATGGTGCCGTTGCGGCTCATCGGCTGTTTCCGCTGAGTTGCCAGTAGACTCTTCTAATAGACAGTAATAGTGGTAATCGTACAACAGAAAAATAATAAAAATAAAGAATGAAAATATATGGTATCCGTCTGAGTTTTCGCCGCTGCATCGAGTATGAGCAGGGCTCCTCTCTTAAGCGGTTTCAATTCTCGGGATACCATAGTCCCTGCATCTGCTTGTCCCACTTGAAGTCTGGGTCAGCAGATGACCTCGCAAGCCAGTGAGATGGGTGATTGCGAATAGCCGTTACTGGCTCGTACCCTGAAACGGTGGCCCTGACGTTTGTTTAGGGGTGGATGCGAGTCGCCGTAACCACCCTCACCCGGTATATCCCGGCAATATTAATAGAAGAAGCTGTTTTGATCCGATATGGAGTTTCAGTCGCTTGAGTTGAGTTGGTTAGCAAGAATTATAATAACATTGTTACTAATAATTAAAGTATCTGTAAATATAACAATTATCATTGCCAGCGACAAAACAATTATTGTTACTAATAATAGAATTATTAGTACTAATAACTTGTAATATGAAAGGAACCTTTTATCCTTATAAATAAAATCTCAACATCTCCTATAAAAGTTGTGTCGTTCTCACGTTAAAAGATTCACATACCCAGTGCTTGTTGAGCGCATTTTTGAACGCATTCACGGATTCAGAGCCAACTACCGCAGCTGTTGTGTGTTGTGACCCCTGTCGAAGAGACCGGAAGGCTCCCGTTTTGAATTCCTTCAGGTATTTGAATGTTTCAATGAGCTGGCTCTTCAGCCTTCGTTGCTCGAGGGGGATGAGGCCAAGCTCCTTCAGCCTATCCTCGTAGCTGTGGTGGCTTAGCTGCGAGATGAGCTTTGTAGCACTATGCAGGATGCGTTCCAGTTTAGCTATGTCCCCCTTCATTTGTGGAGACCAGAATTGGACTGCATTCTCGAGTTGGGGACGGACGAGGGACGTATACAACGGCAATACAATGTCCTTCGTTTTGTAGAGGAAGTTACGGGAGATGAAATCATGGTAACGGTTAGCTATCTAGTAATTTTCTTCAACCTACGCGTCCATTTTAAATCGTTCGAGATTAGGACGCCCAAGTTTCTCTGTTGGTCAACAGTTGCCAGATCGCTTATTGCCATTGTGTGGTTGAAGTTGGCATTGCATCACCCCATGTGCAAAACTGTACAATATTGCAACATTGAAGAAGATCTGCCACGCTTCCGACCACTGGATGAGCTTTTCGAGATCTTGTTGAATCTCAACTCTGTTTTACTCCCTCCATGCTGCATGGCAGAGCTTTGTGTCGTCGGCAAATTTCTATACCTTGGACAGTAGACCCGAATCCATATCGTTTACATAGAAGAAGAAGATGATCGGACCAAGGACGCTGCCCTGAGGCAACCCAGAGGTACCAGGGCCTACTCAGACATAGCCTGGCCGACACTGACTTATTGCTTACGACCTGTTTGCCCGGAGCCTAGCCAGCGACGTGCGTTGCCACCGATGCCGAGCTCAGAGACTTTGTGTAACAGTCTCCTTTGTGGCACCTTGTCGAAGGCGTTTTTGAAGTCCAGATAGATGACATCCACTGCCTTGCGGAGGTCGTAAACATAGATCACCAAGTTGGAAAAGTCCAGCAGATTCGTCAGACAACTCTTTTTGCGGCGGAAACCGTGCTGCGTGTCATAAATCAGTATGTTGTCTTCCAGATGATCGACAAGATGATCTCGAATCAATCTCTTGATTGTTTTGCACACAATCGACGTACAGCTGATCGGTCGACAGTTGCTGAGTGATTGTCGGTCATCATTTTTGTTGTTCCTTGAGAGCTCTTAGGTGGTGTCTATCGGGACCAATCGATTTGTAAATGTTCAGTCCCTCTAGTTTTTAACAACCTCCTCTCTCGAGAAGACACTGCCTTGAGGGTGACTTCCTCAGCATAAACAGTATTTCGTTCGTAGCCGGGCCCTCAACTGTGAACACTGAGCAAAATAAGTTATTCAGGACCCTAGTCATGTCCTCGTGTGACGTCCTTAGGGCACCATCTTCATCCATTAGCGGGCCATCTGACTAAGCGATATAAATTCTTAGAGTTCTTCTTGGCGTTGTCCCCACTGTTCTCTCTTGCGTACGCTTTGAGGATCGGACTAGCATAGTGGCTGTCTACACGACAGGCGATGCAAATCTGCCGCCTCTGCGGTGTTTTCCCTATTTAGTTGCGCATTTAGTTGATTGTGGTGATTTAAGACCTTGCAACTTCGACGTTTCGCCATGGGGCCTGATCCTTTGGGCGAGATCAATTGTTCTCGACGGTATACATCGGTCGTCGGCCTCGCGAACTCTCAGATTGGCGATACGGCAGCAAGCGTCCATCGTACCTTCTCTAAGTTGTTCGATTAAATTAAGAGTAGAGTATATAGGTACGAAACGCAAGTGAAGGAATACGATAGGTGATAATTAGGGGGTACGAAACGCAAGTGAAGGAATAAGATATACAATAATTAGAGTGTACGGAACGCAAGTGAAGAAATTAGATGGGCAATAATTAGGGGGTACGAAACGCAAGTGAAGGAATAAGATAGGCGATGATTAGGGGGAGCAAGACGGCCTACTGAAGGTGTTAGATAGGCCTTAATTGGAGACTACAAGACACGGATGTGAAGGAATTAGATATAGGATGACTAGATCTTTGAACCTATTTTCAAATGTAATTGTTATGACGTATGTTATTTGTTAATGTGTCTGACTCAAGCGCTGTATTTTCTTGGACATTATAGATATATGTTAAGACAAATTGATCTTGTGGTCAAGTTAGTTACTGATGGTACATAGAGATACCAAGAACGCATGTTTTTTGTGAGTTAGCCGATGTATTTGTTAGGATGTATGTTATTTGTTAGTGTGTCTGACTTAGTCGCTGTAGATCTCGAACAATATAGTTATATGTTAAGACAATTACTCTTGTGGTCAAGTAAGTTACTGATGGTACATAGAGACTGCCCGGGACGGGTGGGCAAGAGGGGAGGGGTTGACCGGAGTCAGGCGGTGTCCAAAACGCAAGTAGAAGCGATGGTTATAGTTCAACTGCAAGTGGTAATTAGCTATGACAATTAGCGATTTCATCTCTGGATGTGCGGTCACACAAAGATTAGTTTTCCATACGGGAAAATTTCAATTTCCTTACGGTATCTGGTTGCTTGCATTTACGATTGCTTACGTACGTATTATATAGATGTACGTTATTAGGTCTTGTCGATGCTGTGTATGATTGTTTTGGAATATTTCGCACGGTAGGATGACATGTTATATATCACTATGTTTGTTAATGAATCACTCATTTTAATAGAAGCCACTGTTTATACCTGATATTTATATTGTACGATTGATATTATTGATTAAATTCACTCGCTTTGTCGCATTTAATGTATGTATCTTCATTGATTCGTCAAGATCCAATGTTAAGAAACAAACAGTTGCAGATACCTTCACGTAATTTTCCAGATGAATTTTCCAGTAGTCAATGAAACAAGTTTTATTCATACATATATATTAATGGAATAAAATACACGTTTAGGTGAACAATTTTGGGGTTCTGGCACAACATTCACGCATGTTCGGAAAACATATTACATATTTACATATGTTTTTTTATGGGTTTCATTACAGTTCTCTCCAATGCATACTTTTTCAAATGCCTATTTTGGTGGACAATGAGACAAGTTTATTATTATAATTTGTATATTTTATATACATAGAAGCATACAAAGATTATTCACATTTTATGATCATTTGCAGGATGAAACCTGTTGAGGTACACGTACTTTCATCATTAAGTCGACTACATACGCCAAAGACGGTCTCACCCGGCTTACGTCTCTTCCATGTTAAATCCATTTCTACGTCGATTTCATCAGCCAAGGCACATCGCTCCTTCTTTTTAGTAACGGTAGGTTTATTTCCAATGAATTTTTTTGGGAAGGTCCGGGTAGCCATAGGCAAGAGTTGTGCATGCGTCGAGATAGGAGCGTTTATTCTCAAACTTACTGAGTCAGTTTTTGATAGTGCGTACAGTTTGGAGTTGGCATGCTTGCGCACGAATGCTGTGTATTGTCTCAAAGTGTGTGTATGTTTTCTGTTTATGTATATCTCTGTTTCGTTCATGTTTGATTTTGGCTTGTGTCTGGTAATTGACACCTTTAGCAGCTGATTTTGTTGCGTCGGACTCATACAACATGCTGTAACACTTGGGTTGTAAGCAGATGATTTCACAGGGGTAGTCATCAGCTGTTTCGCTTTTCCGTAGTCCTAGCTGTCCTTTCTTAGATTCATCGAACAAGGGGTAATTTTTGGGATAGTTGGAGAAGTCCATGTATTCAGCCAGGGGTGCTTGACGCATTTCCGATTCAATGTCAGCCACGCCTTTGAACTGGATCATCAGCGAGTCAATGTCCGAGTAGATGAGCGAGACGTTGTCATCGTAGCGTGGCTTCAGTGTGTCATGGAAGAAGCTGTAGACTTTTGCTTTTGCTTTTTCAAGCACGAAGAATCCAACTTGGAATGGATGAACCATTCGGATATTTATTTGCTTGAGGATCATGATGAATGTTTCGGGGCCGATAGCGTAGCAGTTTTTTTGGAGCGGGTCGGAAGCGTGTAAATGTGTACTTTAACGTTTAGAAGACGATTTATAGGATGGATGGGTCCTAGAGCATTTACGGTTTTGGCTACCCTTCACATAATGAGATATATATCTACGATAGCTTAGGTAGCTGTGTATAACTTCCATTAGCTTAATATCTATCACATTTTCAACATAAGGCAAGAGGCATTTTTAGTGTTTTGATGCTAATCATTTGAGTTAAATTTAAGATATTGCAAACAAAGATTTATTAGATATATTATTTCATTGATAATAGATTTTGACACATTTATATATACATATATATACATATGATATCATTTATACAAAAACATAATTTTATCCCACCGAAAATTCGAGGTGAGTATCTTGACGACACATAAGTAATGACTTCGACCTCCCTCTCTTGTGTTATCTTTATCCTTGGTACCAATAACAGTCTGTGGGTTCTTTATCAATGACATATATTTATTCCTCACCTGAAGCTGTCGACTCGTCATATCGGTGTAGGATTTATCATCTGGGTGCGGTTTCTTCTCCGATATGTTGGTGTTCTAGACTAACGCCCTTAGTACACATTTTAAATAAGCGACGACCTTTGGGAGAAGTGTATGCAATACTCGTATTCCTATCCTTGCAACCAAAACTTTGTTTATTAGTCATCAGCGCGCTTTTAATGGACGCTAATTTTCAAGTACTGTTACATGTTTATGACATCGAATCGTTTCAGAATTCTTCTTGCTATTATCAACATTTCCATTCTTTATATTCCCGCAGATTTCCGAAATATACATAACTCTCCTAGCATTCAGACGTTTGAGACATGCTTCTCGCTCCTCATGTTTCATACCCATTAATTTTGAAATAAAGCCAGATATACATTTGATTTTAGTATGCAATTTTTATACTTCTTATACTCGACATCCTTTCTTTACCCCATTTGATAATTCGGTTTCCTTCAACGTTCGGAATTTGTTCATGCATTTTATCACGGATTGATACCGCCATATGCCGGCATATGTCGGCATATGCTGGTATAATGTACATAGCTGTATTCAAGGTTTGATCCCCCCATATGCCGGCATATGACGGCATATGCTGGTATAATGTAGGCGTATTCACGGTTTGATCCCGCCATATGGCGGCATATGCCGGCATCTGCGTGCATATGCTGGTATAATGTAGGCGTATTTACGGTTTGATACCGCCATATGGAGGCGTATGCCGGCACATGCTAGTATATTGTAGGCGTGTTCACGGTCGATGTCGGTTTAATGTTGGCATTTACACACATTTTTTGTAAAATAGTTTCCATACACTGCCGGATTCATTAATACCTACGCAACCTAACCTAACCTATAGAACAACATCCCTTGATCTTTGTTACAAGATATTTAATGGGCATCAGCTTCATGCTATGTTATGTTAAAAGAAGTAATAATCCAATCCAAGACTAACCTAACATATGTACGGTATTCAGTCAATGTTTTATACGATGCATAATTCATATCTCCACTTGACTCTACATTTTGATTTATCCTTTGCAGTTTTGATAACTTACACCTAATTATTTCTATTTCGCAATCAATCTTGAGTCATAAATGTTACCAGAGAGGTCGGATTTTTTCAATCTTAGGAGACATGATTCTCTCTACTCATGTTTCATTACCAATAATTTTGAAACAAAGTCAGATATACATTTAATTTTTATTATGCAATTCTACACTTCTTATACTTGACATCCTTTCATTCCCCCATTTAATAATTCGGTTTCATTTAACGTTCGAGATTTTTTATGCATTTTATCACAGTTTGATAACGCCATATGCCGGCATATGCCGGTATATGTCGGTATAATGTAGCTGTATTCACGGTTCGATCCCGCCATTTGTCGGCATATGCCGGCATATGCCAGCATATTCTGGTATGATGTAGGCGTATATACGGTCGATGTCGGTATAATGTCGGCATTTACACACATTTTGCAAAAGGGTTACCATACACTGCCAGATACATAAATATCTACGCAACATAGCCTAACTCCACTTATCTCTACATTTTGATCAATATATTTCAGTTTGATTCACACATGCAATTCTGATCTAGTAAATCATCAAAAACCTAACATAACCTACCTTATAAACGGTATTCAATCATTGATTTTTACGGTTGATAATACATATCTCCACATATCTCTACATTTTGATCGATCCTTTGCAATTTGATACACACATCCAATTCTGAACTTGTAAATCATCAAAAAACTAACCTAACCTAACTTATGTACGATATTCAGTCACTGTTTTATTCAATGCATAAAAAATATCTCCACTCGACTCAACATTTTTTTCTCTATCCTTTGCAGCTTTGATAACTTACACCTAATTAGTTCCACTTCGCATCCAATCTCGACTCATATATGTTACCAGAGAGGTCCGATTTTTCAATCTTGAATGGAATGAATGTTACAAGTAATTCATATTAGTTTCCATCATCATACAAACGGGTCTTCATCTCATACTAGGTCTACCACATTTTTCATCAATATCTGCTAACTCTTCATCCTCTGACGACTTGCACAGTTGATCTACCTTTTTTCTTTCCAATATTTTCTTCATACTCTTCACGATGACAGCGTTTCAAATGTCTCCACACGTTACTCGTGGATTCATGTTTATTCAATTTTCTTTCTTTCTGGCAATGTTTACAGACCCCCATCACCCCATTACTTCCACAACAGAATCCAATATTGACTGAGTATTTTTCTCATCGGACTCTGATTTATAGCTCACCATTCTGTCACACATATACAGCATTTACCCTGAGTTAGGTTTATGGGTAGCGTTGCACCCCTTAAATATATTCTCCTACCGACTTCAACAACTTCGATGTTACCTCCGTCGGACACAATGTATGCAATCCATCGCTTATCCCTTGAGTTTTTAGGATAATATAAAAAAATTAATTTAGGATTTTTCATAGTTTTATTGTTTTTTTAACAGTATTTATTACAGATCTTGCTGGATTCATCAATGTTCATGCATTCTTGTATCAACATGGTGCGTACATACAACCGTACCCATCATCACTTTGTAGCAGTCTCCTCTCAAATTCCTTCCTATAGTCCACCATATCTTTGATATGAATACGGAAACCTGCTCCATTCCCGTATCTCCATAAATGTAGATCTCCGCATTTCCTCAAATGCTCTTCTTCTTCTTCTGTGCGAACTTTAATTATTCGAATCTTATCCAATTCAATGTACCTCCAATCTTTATCCGAAAGAAACTCCATCATACGCTTCAGATTTTCTTCACTCCCTAAATAGAATTTATTTTCCACTTACCCAACTTTCTTACATGTGTGGAAGTTTTCTGTTTGGGACATATCAATTTCAAGATATACCTGCTTATTTTCTTTGAACTCTGTTACAAACGACTGAAATGTTTCGAAATCAGTCACCCAAATCCTGTTTTCTTCATTGTCCTTCTTTATATGGATAATAGTTCCTGCTCTTGTGATTCTTGTTCTCCGCATTTGTAGATAATTGATATCTCCATCACTTGTCCGTATAGCCTTGAACCAAGCTAAATCATCTACGGAGATTTTTTCATCCAACACTCGTAAACAAATTTTTGGAATGTGAACATCCATTTTTATTCATTCTGAGACGATACGCACTCCTCCGCTTGTTCTACACGTATCACTGACTCCATTTTCGGCGTGTAGATACCTGTTTTAGCACATTTTGATGTCCCAACCCCATGTTCTAGGGACTCTAACCACATGCATGCATGATTTGCCGCACCACATGTACTTGTTATTTTCCACACCCAAGTATTTCGTTGTTTATCAGCCCCCAAGTACTTTTATTTTCTCAACCCCGCCTGTCACTGTTTTTTCCAACGCTATGCAGTCGGATTTTTTTTTGTCAAAATAGACATTTCTGTACGTGCATAGATGATACTATTGTAAATAATATTTCGCTCTATGTAATCCGAACCGGCTGCCCCTAGAGATAAGCAGTGACAAATTCAAATTGAATTTTCGAAGAACGATAGGTAGCTCCCAGCTTTGACAGAGGCCAACTCGACGAG
>SDVV010001148.1:0-26823 GCA_016164225.1 Gammarus roeselii | reverse complement strand
CTAAAACCACTAAACAACTATAACAACATAAACAACATAAACAACTGAAACACATAAAACACCTAAATCACCTAAAACACCTATAACAACTAGAACACCTAAAACAACTAAAACAACTAAAACGACAAAAAACTACTAAAACAGCTAAACAACTAAACAACAATAACAACTAAAACAACTAAAACAACTAAAACAACTAACAACTAAAACAACTAAACAACTGAAAGAAATAAACATATAAAAAAACTAAAACACCTCCAACAACTAAAACACATATAACACCTATAACACCTGAAACACCTGAAACACCTAAAACACCTACAACACCTATAACAACTAGAACACATAAATCAACTACAACATCTAAAGCAACTAAAACAACTACAACAAATAAAACAACTATAACAACTAAAACAAATAGAACAACTAAAACAACTAGAACAACTAAAACCACTAAAACAACTATAACACCTCAAACAACTATAACACCTAAAACACCTAGAAACACCTAAAACAACTAAAATACCTAAATAACAACTAAAACACCTAAACAACTTAAACTCCTACAACAACTAAAACTCATAAAACAACTAAAACACCTAAACAACTAAAAACACCAGAAACATGTAAAGCAACTAAAACAACTATATCAACTAAAACACCTAGAACACATAAAACAACTATAACACCTAAAACAACTATGACACCTATAACAACTACAACACCTAAAACAACTAAAACCAATACAACTACTAAATCAACTATAACGACTAAAACAACTATAACAACTATAACAACTAAATCAACTGAACAACAAAAACAACTGAAACAACTAAAACACCTAAACAACTAGAACAACTAAAACCCCTTAAACAACTATAACACCTAAAAAACAACTATAACAAATCAAACAACTAAAACAACTATAACAACTATAACAACTAAAACAACTAAAACAACTAAAACAACTATAACAACTAAAACACCTAAACAACTCAAACAACTAGAACCCATAAAGCAATTATAACACCTAAAACAACTATAACACCTAAAACAACTATAACACCTAAACAACTAAAACACCTATATCAACTAAAACACGTATAACAACTAGAAACACCTAAAACATCTGAAAACCTAAACAACTAAGACACCTAGAACACCTAAAACACCCAAAACACCTAAAACACCTAGAACTCCTATAACAACTATAACAACTAAAACAACTGAAACAACTAAAACAACTATAACAACTATAACAACTAGAACAACTAAAACACTTAGAACAACAAAAACAACTATAACAACTAGAACAACTAAAACTACTTAAACAACTAAAACACCTAAAACAACTAAAAGACCTATAACACCTAAAAAACACCTAAAACAACACAAAACAACTAAAACACCTACAACACCTAAACAACTAAAACACCTAAAACAACTAAAACTCCTATATTAACTAGAAAACCTATAACAACTAAAATAAAGGAAACAACTAAAACAACTAAAACAACTAAAACAACTAGAACACCTATAACACATTAAACAACTAAAACACCTAGAACAACTAAAACACCTATAACAACTGAAACACCTACAACAACTATAACACATAGAACAACTATAACACCTAAAACAACTAAAACAACTAAAACAACTAAACAACTAAAAAACTAAAACACCTGAACAACTAAAACACCTACAACAACTAAAACAACTATAACAACTATAAAAACTGAAACAACTCAAACAACTGCAACAACTAAAACGACTAAAATAACTTAAACAACTAAAACAACCATAACATTTAAAAAACCTATAACGACTAGAACACCCAAAACAACTGAAACACCTAAAACAACTTAACACCTTGAACAACTAAAACACCTACAACAACTAAAACACCTATAACAAATAAAACACCTATAACAACTAAATCACATAAATAACTATAACACCTAAAACACCTAAAACACCTATAACAACTAAAATACCTATAACAACTAAAACACCAATAACAACTAAATCAACTAAAACAACTAAAACAACTAAAACAACTGAACAACTAAACAACTAAAACAACTAACACAACTAAAAACAACTAGATCATGTAAACAACTATGACACATAAGACACCTATAACACCTATAACAACTAAAATACCTATAACAACTAAAACACCTATAACAACTAAATCAACTAAACAACTAAATCAACTAAAACAACTAAAACAACTAAAACAACTTGAACAACTAAACAACTAAAACAACTAATACAACTAGAACAACTAAAACAACTAAAACACCTGAAACAACTAAAAGACCTAAAAAAATAAAACACCTAGAACAACTAGAGCACATAATACACCTAAAACACATAAAACACCTGAAACACCTACAACACCTAAAACACCTATAACAACTAGAACACATATAACAACTAAAACACCTATAACAAATGAAACATCGATAACACCTAAAACCCCTATAACACCTACAACACCTAAAACCCCTAAAACACCTATAACAACTAAAACAACTAAAACAACTATACCAACTATAACAACTATAACAATTGAACAACAGAAACAACAAAAACAACTAGAACACCTAAACAACTAGAAAAACTAAAACCTCTAAAACAATAATAACACCTAAAACAACTATAACACCATAAAACAACTATAACACCTAGTACAACTACAACACCTAGAAACAACTAGAACACGTAAAAAAACTAAAAAACACCTAAAACAACTATAAGACCTATAACACCTAAAACCCTATAACACCTAAAACACCTAAAACACCTAGAACACCTATAACAACTAAAACAACTATAACAACTAAACACCTAAAACACCTAGAACACCTAGTACACCAATAACAACTAAAACAACTATAACAACTAAACAACTAAACAACTAAAACCACTTTAAGAACTAGAACAAATAGAACAACTTGAACAACTAAAACACCTTAAACACGAATAACAACTAAACACCTAAAAAAAAACAAAAAAAACTAATTAAATGAAACACCTAAAAAACTAAAACAACTAAAACTACTATAACACCTATAACAACAAAAACTCCTACAACAACTAGAACACCTAATACAACTAAAACACCAGAATTCACTATAACAACTAAAACGACTGTAACAACTACAACACTTAAAACACATACATGAACTGAAACACATAAAAATACTAAAACACCTATAACAACTGAAACACCTACATTAACTAAAACACCTATAACAACTAAAACAGCTAAAACAACTAGGACAACTACAACAACCGAAACAACTGAACATAAAAAACCCTAAAATACCTAAAACTCCTATAGCAACTAAAAAACTATAACAACTAAAACAACTAATACAACTATAACAACTATAACAACTATAACAACTATAACAACTAAAACAACTAAAACAACTGAAACACCTTAACACCTAAAACACCTATAACACCAAAAACAACTAGAACAACTAGAACAGATGGAACAACTAAACACCTAAAACAACATAAACAACTATAACAACTAACAACTAAAACAACTAAAACAACTAAAACAACTCAAACAACTCAAACAACTAAAACAACTATAACACTTGCAACGCCTAAATCACCTAAAACACCTATAGCAACTAGAACACATACAACAACTAAAACACCTAAACAATTAAAACACCTAGAACACCTAAAACACCTAAACACCTAAAACAACTAAAACACGTGAAATACGTTAAACTACTATAACACCTAAAACACCTAAAACACCTTAAACAACTAAAATACCTATAACAACTATAACACCTAAAACACCTTAAACAACTAAAATACCTATAACAACTATAACACCTATAACAACTAAAACAACTAAAACGACAAAAAACAACTAAAACAGCTATAACAACTAAACAACTAAAACAACTAAAGCAACTAAAAAACTAAAACAACTGAACAACTAAAACAACTAAACAACTGAAATAATAAACATCTAAAAAAAACACCTCTAACTACTAGAACACATATAGCACCTTAAACACCTGAAACACCTGTAACACCTTAAACACTTAAAACACCTATAACAACTAGAACACATATAAACATTATAACACCTGAAAGAACTAAACAACTACAACAACTAAAACAACTACAACAACTAAAACAACTAGAACAACTAAAACAACTAAAACAACTATAACACCTCAAACAACTATAACACCTAAAACACATTGAACACATAAAACAAATAAAATACCTAAGAAAGAACTAAAACACCTAAACAACTTAAACTCATACAACAACTAAAACTCCTTAAACAACTATAACACCTAAACAACTAAAAACACCAGAAACAAGGAGAACAACTGAAACAACTCTAACAACTACATCACCTAAAGCACATAAAACAACTATATCACCTAAAACAACTATGACACCTATAACAACTATAATACATAAAACAACTAAAACAAATACAATGACTTAAGCAACTATAACAACTAAAACAACTATAACAACTATAACAACTAAATCAACTTAAACAACAAAAACAACTGCAACAACTAAAACACCTAAACAACTTAAACAACTAAAACCCCTAAAAACAACTACAACACCTAAAAAACAACTATAACAAATAAAACAACTAAAACAACTAAAATATCTACAACAACTAAAACAACTATAACATTTAAACACCTAAATTACCTATAACACATACAACAACTTGAACAACTAAAACAACTGGAACAACTAAAACAACTAAACACCTGAAACACCTAGATCACCTATAACAACTAAAACAATTATAACAACTGAAACAACTATAAAACTAACAACTACAACAACTAAAAAAACTATAACAACAAAAACAACTAAAACAACTAAAACACCTAAAATACTTAAACAACTAAAACCTCTAGAGCAACTATAACACCTAAAACAACTATAACACCTAAAACAACTATAACACCTTAACAACTAAAACACCTATAACAACTAAAACACGTAAATTAACTAGAAACACCTAAAACAACTGTAACACGTAAACAACTAGGACACCTAAAACACCTACAACACCTAAAACACCTTGAACACCTATAACAACTAAAACAACTAAAACAACTGAAACAACTAAAACACCTATAATAACTATAACAACTAAAACAACTAAAACACCTGAAACAACAAAAACAACTATAAAAACTAGAACAACTACAACTACTTAAACAACTAAAACACCTTGAACAACTAAAAGACCTAAAACACCTAAAAAACACCTAAACATCTGAAACAACTAAAACATCTACAACACCTAAAACAACTAAAACACCCAAACAACTAAAACTCCTATAACAACTAGAATACCTAAACGACTAAAACACCGGAAACAACTATAATAACTAAAACAACTATAACAACTACAACACCTAAAACACACTAAACAACTAAAACACCTAAAACAACTAAAACACCTATAACAAATGAAACACCTACAACAACTATAACACCTAGAACAACAAAAACACCTAAAACAAGAAAAATAACTAAACAACTAAAAAAACTAAAACACCTAAACAACTAAAACACCTACATCAACTAAAACAACTATGACAACTATAACAACTAAAACAACTCAAACAACTGAAACAACTAAAACGACTAAAATAACTTAAACAACTAAAACAACCACTACATTAAAAAAACCTATAGCGACTAGAACAACCAAAACATCTGAAACACCTAAAACAACTTAACACCTAGAACAACTAAAACACCTACAACAACTAAAACACCTATAACAACTAAAACACCTAAAACAACTAAATCACATGAACAACTATAACACCTAAAACACCTAAAACATCTATCACAACTAAAATACCTATAACAACTAAAACACCTCTAACAACTAAATCAAGTAAAACAACTAAAACAACTGAAACAACTAAAACAATTAAACAACTAAAACAACTAACACAACTAGAACAACTAAAACAACTAAAACAACTAAAACAACAAAGAAACTAAACAAATGAAACAACTAAAACACCTACAACAACTATAACCCGTAATACAACTAGACACCTAAAACAACATAAACACACAAAACACCTATAACAACTAAAACACTTAAAAAAAACTAAAACACCTAGAACAACTAGAACACATAATACACCTGAAACACCTACAACACCTACAACACTTACAATAACTAGAACACATATAACAACTAAAACACCTATAACAACTAAACACCTAAAACACCTTAACACCTGGAATACCGGAAACACCTAAAACATCTAGAACAACTGAAACACCTACAACAACTTGAACACCTACAACAACAATAACACCTAAAACAACTAAAACACCATAAACAACTATAACTCATATAAAAACCATTTATCTAAAACAACTGAATCACCTAAAACAACTAAAACACCTAAAACAACTAAAACAACTGAAACAACTAAAACAACAATAACACCTAAAACAATTAAAACACCTAGAACAACAGAAACAACTATTACAACTAGAACACCTTAAACAACTACAAACACCAGAAACAACTATAACAACTAAAACTACTAAGACAACTACAACACCAAAAAACACATTAAAAAGCTATAACACCTAAAACAACTAATATACCTAAAACAACTGAAACACCTACAACAACTTTAACACCTAGAACAACTAGATACATAAAACAACTGAAACAACTAAAACAACAAAAAAAAATAAAACACCTAAACAACTAAAACACCTACAACAACTAAAACAACTATAACAACTACAACTCTAACAACTCAAACAACTGAAACACTAAAACGACTAAAATAACCTAAACAACTAAAACAACCATACCATTTAAAACACCTATAACGACTAGAACACCCAAAACAACTGGAACACCTATAACAACTTAACACTTAAAAAAAAATAAACACCTACAACAACTAGAACACTTATAACAACTAAAACACCTAAAACAACTAAATCACATAAACAACTATAACACCTAAAACACCTAGAACACCTATAACAACTAAAATACCCATAACAACCAAACACCTATAACAACTAAATCAACTAAAACAAATAAAACAACTAAAACAACTAAAACAACTGAACAACTAAAACAACTAACACAACTAAAACAACTAAAGCAACTAAAACAACTAAAAAACTAAACAACTAAAACAACTAAAACCCGTAATACAACTAGACACATAAAAACAACATAAACACCTACAACACCTAAAACAACTAAAACACTGAAAGAAAATAAAACACCTAAAACAACTAGAACACATAATACACCTAAAACACATAAAACACCTGAAATACCTACAACACCTGAAACACCTACAACAACTAGAACACATATAACAACTAAAACACCTATAACAACTAAAACACCTAAAACTCCTTAACACCTGGAATGCCGGAAACACCTAAAACAACTAAAACAACTGGAACACCTACACCAACTAGAACACCTACAACAACTATAACACCTAAAACAACTAAAACACCATAAACAACTATAACTCATAAAACAACTATAACATCTAAACAACTAAATCATCTAAAACCACTAGAACACCTTCAACAACTAAAACACCATAAACAACTTGAACACATAAAACAACTAGATCACCTATTACACCTAAAAACCCTATAACAACTAGAACAACGAAACAACTGAAACAACTAACACCTAAAACAACTAAAACAACTAAAACGACTATAACAAATACAACAACTAAAACAAATAAAACAACTAGAAAAACGAGAACAACTTAAACAACTACAACAACTAAAACAACTAAAACAACTAAAACAACTAAACAACTGAAACAACTAAACAACTGAAAAAAATAAACATCTAAAAAAACTAAAACACCTCTAACAATTAAAACACATACAACACCTAAAACAAACACCTGAAACACCTAAAACACCTACAACACCTATAACAACTATAACACCTAAAACAACTATAACGACTAAAACAACTAGAACAACTAAAACAACTAAAACAACTATAACACCTCAAACAACCATAACACCTAAAACACTTAGAACACATAAAACAACTAAATACCTAGAAACAACTAAAACACCTTAACAACTTAAACTCCTACAACAACTAAAACTCCTAAAACAAGTAGAACCCCTAAACATCTAAAAGCACCAGAAACAAGTAAAACAACTAAACAACTATAACAACCAAACACCTAGAACACATAAAACAACTTTAACACCTAAAACAACTATGACACCAACAACAACTCTAACACCTAAAACAACTAAAACAAATACAACAACTAAAACAACTATAACAACTAAAATAACTATAACAACTATAACAACTAAATCAACTAAAGCAACAAAAACAACTGAAACAACTAAAACACCTAAACAACTTAACAACATTAACCCCTAAAACAACTATAACACCTAAAAACAACTGTAAAAAATAAAACAACTAAAACAACTAAACAACTACAACAACTAAAACAACTAGAACAATTAAAACCCATAAATTAAATATAACATTTACAACAACTAAAACAACTAAAACAACTGAAACAACTAAAACAACTAAACACATGAAACACCTAAATCACCTATAACAACTAAAACAATTATAACAACTGAAACAACTAAACAACTATAACAACTATAACAACTAAAACAACTATAACAACAAAAACAACTATAAACAACTAAAACACCTAACAACTTGAACAACTAAAAACCCTAAAGCAACTATAACACCTAAAACAACTATAACACCTAAAACAACTATAACACCTCAACAACTATAACACCTTTAACAACTAAAAGACGTATAACAACTAAAAACACCTAAAACAACTGAAACACCTAAACAACTAGGACACCTAAAACACCTACAACACCTAAAACACCTAGAACACCTATAACAACTATAACAACTAAAACAACTGAAACAACTAAAACAACTATAACAACTATAACAACTAAAACAACTAAAACACCTAGAACAACAAAAACAACAATAAGAACTAGAACAACTAAAACTACTTAAACAACTAAAACACCTAGAACAATTAAAAGACCTAAAACACCTAAATAACACCTAAAACAACTGAAACAACTAAAACAACTACAACACCTAAAACAACTAAAACACCTAAACAACTAAAACTCCTATAACAACTAGAACACATATAAAAACTAAAACACTGGAAACAAGAATAACAACTAAACAACTAAAGCAACTAGAACACCTAAAACATATTAAACAACTAAAACACCTATAACAACTGAAACACCTTCATCAACTATAACACCTATAACAACTAAAACACCTAAAACAACTAAAACAACTAAAACAACTAAAACAACTATAACAACTAAAAAAAATAAAACACCCAAACAACTAAAACATCTACAACAACTAAAACAACTATAACAACTAGAACAACTAAAGCAACTCAAACAACGGAAACAACTGAAACGACTGAAATAACTTAAACAACTAAAACAACCATAACATTTAAAAAACCTATAACGACTAGAACACCCAAAACAACTGAAACACCTGAACAACTTAACACCTAGAACAACTAAAACATCTACAACAACTAGAACACCTATAACAACTATAAGACCTAAACAACTAAATCACATTAACATATACAACACCTAAAACACCTATAACACCTATAACAACTCAAATACCTATAACAACTAAAACACATATAACAACTAAATCAACTAAAACAACTAAACAACTAAAACAACTAAAACAACTAAACATTTAAAACAACTAACACACTAGAACAACTAAAACAACCAAAACAACTAAAAGAACTAAAAAACGAAACAACTAAAACAACTAAAACACCTACAACAACTGACACCCGAAATACAACATGACACATAAAACAAAATAAACACCTAAAACACCTGAAACAACTACAACACCTAAAAAACTAAAACACCTAGAACAACTAAAACACATAATACACCTAAAACACATAAAACACCTGAAACACCTACAACACCTAAAACACCTACAACAAATAGAACACATATAACAACTAAAACACCTATAATAACTAAAACACCTAAAACACCTTAACACCTGGAATACCGGAAACACATAAAACACCTAAAACAACTGAAACACCTACAACAACTAGAACACCTACAACAACTATAACACCTAAAACAACTAAAACACCATAAACAACTATAACTCATGAAACCACTATAACATCTATAACAACTAAATCACCTAAAACAACTAGAACACCTACAACAACTAAAACACCATAAACAACTCGAACACATAAAACAACTATAACACCTAAAACAACTAAAACCCCTATAACAACTAAAACAACTAAACAACTGAAACAACTAACACCTAAAACAACTACAACAACTAAAACAACTATAACAACTACAACAACTAAAACAACTAAAACAACTAGAAAAACAAGAACAACTACAACAACTAAAACAACTAAAAAAACTAAAACAACTACAACAACTAAAACAACTAGAACAACTAAGACAACTACAACAGCTAAAACAACTAAAACAACTAAACAACTAAAACAACTAAAACAACTAAAACAACTAAACAACTAAACAACTAAAACAACTAAACAACTGAAAAAAATAAACATATATAAAAAAACACCTCCAACAACTAAAACACATACAACACCTATAACACCTATAACACCAGAAACACCTAAAACACCTACAACACCTATAACAACTAAAACACATAAAACAACTAAACACCTAAAACAACTAAAACAACTCTAACACCTCAAACAACTATAACACCTAAAACACCTAGAACACCTAAAACAACTACAATACTTAGAAACAACTAAAACACCTAAACAACTTAAACTCCTACAACAACTAAAACTTCTAAAACAACTAGAACACCTGAAAACTAGAAAACACATATAACTATAACACCTAAAACAACTATGACACCTATAACAACTATAACACCTAAAACAACTAAAACAAATACAACAACTAAAACAACTATAACAACTAAAACAACTATACAACTATAACAACTAAATCAAATAAAACAACAAAAAACAACTAAAACAACTAAAACACCTAAACAACTAAAACAACTAAACCCCCTAAATCAAATATAACACCTAAAAAACAACTATAGCAACTTAAACAACTAAAACAACTAAAACAACTACAACAACTAAAACAACTAAAACAACTATAACAACTAAAACACCTAAATTAACTATAGCACCTAAACAGTTAAAACAACTAAAACAACTGAAACAACTAAACACTTGAAACTTGTAGATCACCTATAACAACTAAAAACAATTATAACAACTGAAACAACTAAAACAACTATAACAACTATAACAACTAAAACAACTAAAACAACATAAACAACTAGAACAACTAAAACACCTAAACAACTAAAACAACTAAAACCCCTAGAGCAACTATAACACCTAAAACAACTATAACACCTAAAACATCTAAAACACCATAAACAACTATAACACAAAAAACAACTATCACATCTAAAGCAACTAAATCACATAAAACAACTAAAACATCTAAAACAACTAAACACCAAAAACAACTTGAACACACAAAACAACTAAAACACTTATAGCAACTAAAACAACTAAAACAACTAAAACAACTATAACACCTCCGACAACTAAAACACCTAAAACAACAATAACAACTTAAACAAGTAAAACAACTATAACATCTCAATCAACTAAAACAATTAGAACAACTTAAACAACTAGAACAACTAAACACCTAAAACGACTGAAACACCCAAAACAACTGAAACACCTAAATAACTAAAACACCTAAACAACTGAAACACCTAAACAACTAAAACACATAAAACACCTATAACACCTAAAACCCCTGAAACACCTAAAACACCTATAACACTTATAGCAACTAGAACACATAAACAACTAAAACACCTAGAACAGCTAAAACAACTACAACAACTATACAAACCAAAACACCTAAAACACATTAAACAACTAAAATATCTATAACAACTACAACACATAAAACAACTATAACAATAAGACCAACAAAAAAACAATTGAAACATCTAAAACAACTTAACAACTAAAACAACTAGAACACATAAACAACTAAAACACCCTGAACAACTAAAACAACCACAACACTTATAAACAACTAAAACACCTAAAACAACTGAAACAACTTGAGCAACTAGAACAACTAAAACAACTAGAACAACTAAAACATCTCAAACAACTAAAACACCTTTAACAACTAAGCACCTAAAACACCTAGAACACCTAGAACAACTACAACACCTAATACAACAAAAACACCTAAACAACTAAAACTTGTAAAACAACTAAAACTCCTAAAACAACTAGAACACCTTAAACATCTAAAACACCAGTAACATGTAGAACAACAAGAACAACTAGAACAACTAAAACAACTAAAACATCAAGAACACATAAAAGAACGATAACACATAAAACAACTATAACACCTATAACAACTAAAGCACCTAAAACAACTATAATAACTCAAACAACTAAAACAACTAAATCAACCAAAAACAACTAGACGACTATAACACCTATGACAACTAAAACGCCTATAACAACTAAAACAACTATAACAACTAATACAACTATAACATTTATAAAAACCAAAACAACTATAACAACTAAATCAACTAAAACAACTAAAACAACTAAAACAACTATAACAACTATATCAACTATAACAACTATGACAACTAAAACAACTAAATCAACAAAAAACAACTAAACAGATAAAATACCTAAACAACTAAAACAACTAAAACCCCTATAACAACTATAACACCTAAAACAACTATAACACCTAAAACAACTATAACACGTTAACAACTAAAACACCCAAACAACTGAAACACCTATAACACCTAAAACCCCTATAACACCTAAAACACCTTGAACACCCAGAACACCTAGAACAACTAAAACAACTACAACAACTATAACAACTATAACAACTAAAACGATTAAATCAAAAGAAACAACAAAAACAACTAGAACACCTAAACAACTAGAAAAACTAAAACCCGTTAACCAATACTAACACCTATAACAACTATAACATCAAAAAAACAAACTATAACACCTAGTACAACTAAAACACCTAAAAAACTACTAGGTCACGTAGAACAACTAGAAACAAATAAAACAACTAAAAAACATCTATAATACCTAAACCCCTATAACACCTAAAACACCTACAACACCTAGAACACCTATAACCACTAAAACAACTAAAACAACTAAACAACCAAACAACTAAAACAACTTTAACAACTGCAACAACTAAAACAACTGCAACACCTGAAAACAACTATAACAACTAGAACAACTAGAAAAACTAAAACAACTAAAACACCTATAACACATATATCAACTAAACACCTAAAACGCGTAAAAAACACCTAAAACAACTGAAACAAGTAAAAAATAAAACACCTACAACTACTATAACACCTAAAACAACAAAAACTCCTAAAACAACTAAAACACCTATAACATCTATAACACGTCAAACAACTAAAACACCTAAAACAACTAAAACACCTATATCACCTAAAACCCCTATAACACCTACAACACCCAAAACCCTTAGAACACCTATAACAACTAAAACAACTAAAACAACTATAACATCTATAACAACTAAAACAATTAAAACAACAAAAACAACATAAAACAACTAGAACACCTAAAAAACTAGAAAAACTAAAACACCCTAAACAATTACAACAACTAAAACAACTATAACACCGAAAAACAACTATAACACCTAGTACAATTATAACACATAAAAACAACTAGAACACGTAGAACAACCAAAAACACATATACAACTATAAACATCTATAACACCTAAGACCCCTATAACACCTAAACACCTAAATTACCTAGAACACCTATAACAACTAGAACAACTAGAACAACTAAAACAACTAAAACACCTAAACACATCCAACAACCAAACACATAAAACACATAAAAAACTCCTAAAACAACTGAAACACCAAAAAACTAAAACAACTAAAACTAATATAACACCTAAAACAACAAAAACTCATAGAACAACTGGAACACCTAAACAACTAAAACACCAGAAACAACTATAACAACTAAAACGACCATAACAACTACAACACTTAAAACACATACATCAACAGTAACACATGAAAATACTAAAAACATCTATAACAACTGAAACACCTACAATAACTAACACACCTAAAACAACTAAAACAGCTAAAACAACTAAAACCACTAAAACAACTGAAACAACTAAACAACTAAAACACCCAAAACACCTAGAACACCTATAGCAACTAAAAAAACTATAACAACTAAAACAACTAAAACAACTATAAAAACTATAACAACTATAACAACTGAAACAACTATAACACCTGAAACACCTAAAACACCTATAAACACCTTAAACACCTATAACAACTAGAACAGATGAAACAACTAAACACATAAAACAACGAAAACAACTATAACTACTAAATAACTAAAACAACTAAAACAACTCAAACAACTAAAACAACTAAAACAACTAAACAACTTGAACAACTAAAATACCTATAACAACTAAATCACCTAAAACCACTAAAACAACTATAACAACATAAAACAACATAAACAACTAAACACCTGAAACACCTAAATCACCTAAAACACCTATAACAACTAGAACACATACAACAACTAAAACACCTAAACAATTAAAACACCTTGAACACCTAAAACACCTAAAACACCTAAAGAACCTATAACGACTATAACACGTGGAACAACTATAAAACCTAAAACACCTAAAACACATTAAACAACTAAAATACCTATACCAACTATAACACCTAAAACAACTAAAACAACTAAAATGACAATAAAAAACTCAAACAACTAAATAAACTAAAACAACTAAAACCACTAAAACAACTAAAACAACTAAACAACTAAAACAACTAAAACACCTACAACAACTAGAACACATAATACACCTAAAACACATAAAACACCTGAAATACCTACAACACCTAAACACCTACAACAACTAGAACACATATAACAACTAAAACACCTATAACAACTAAAACACATAAAACACCTTAACACCTGGAATACCGGAAACACCTAAAACACCTAAAACAACTGAAACACCTACACCATCTAGAACACCTACATTAACTATAACACCTAAAACAACTAAAACAACATAAACAACTATAACTCATAAAACAACTATAACATCTAAACAACTAAATCATCTAAAACAACTAGAACACCTTCAACAACTAAAACACCATAAACAACTTGAACACATAAAACAACTAGATAACCTATAACAACTAAAACCCCTATAACAACTAAAACAACTAAACAACTGAAACAACTAACACCTAAAACAACTAAAACACCTATAACGACTATAACAACTACAACAACTAAAACAACTAAAACAACTCGAAAAACGAGAACAACTAAAACAACTACAACAACTAAAACAACTAAAAAAACTAAAACAACTACAACAACTAAAACAACTAAAACACTTTAAACAACTAAAACAGCTAAACAACTAGAACAACTAAACAACTAAAACAACTAAAACAACTAAAACAACTAAACAACTAAAACAACTAAACAACTAAAACAACTAAACAACTGAAAAAAATAAACATATAAAAAAACTAAACACCCCCAACAACTAAAACACATATAACACCTAGAACACCTATAACACCTGAAACACCTAAAACACCTACAACACCTAAAACAACTATAACACCTAAAACAACTTAAACAACTAAACAACTAGAACAATTAAAACAACTAAAACAACTATAACAAATCAAACAACTATATCACATAGAACACCTAAAACACCTACAACAACAAAAATACCTATAAACAACTGAAACACCTGAACAACTTAAAGTCCTAAAACAACTAGAACCCCCAAACAACTAAAAACACCAGAAACAAGTAAAACAACTAAAACAACTATAACAACTAAACACCTAAAACACATAAAACAACTTTAACATCTAAAACAACTATGACACCTATAACAACAATAACACCTTAAACAACTAAAACAAATACAACAACTAAAACAACTATAACAACTAAAACAACTATAACAACTATAACAACAAAATCAACTAAAACAACACAAACAACTGAAACAACTAAAACACCTAAACAACTTAAACAACTAAAACCCTTGAACAACTATAACACCTAAAAAACATATATAACAAATAAAACAACTAAATCAACTGCAACAACTAAAACAACTATAACAACTGTAACAACTAAAACGCCAACAACAACAACAAAAAATTATAACAACTAGAACAACTAAAACTACTTAAACAACTAAAACACCTAGTACAACTATAAGACCTAAAACACCTAAAAAACACCTAAAACAACTGAAACAACTACAACAACTTCAACACCTAAAACAACAAAAACACCTAAACAACTAAAACTCCTATAACAACTAGAACACCTAAAACACCCGAAACATCTATAACAACTAAACAACTAAAACAACTAGAACACCTATAACACATTAAACAACTAAAACACCTAAAACAACTAAAATACCTCTAACAACTGAAACACCTACAACAACTATAACACCTAGAACAACTAAAACACCTGAAACAACTAAAACAACTAAAACAACTACAACAACTAAACACCTAAACAACTAAAACACCCACAACAACTAAAACAACTATAACAACTATAACAACTAAAGCAATTAAAACAACGGAAACAACTAAAACGACTAAAATAACTTAAACAACTAAAACATCCATAACATAAAAAAAAACTATAACGACTAGAACACCCAAAACAACTGAAACACCTAAAACAACTTAACACCTAGAACAACTAAAACACCTACAACAACTAAAACACCTATAACAACTAAAACACCTAAACAACTAAATCACATAAACAACTATAACCCCTAAAACAACTATAACACTTATAACAACTCAAATACTTATAACAACTAAAACACCTATAACAACTAAATCAACTAAAACAACTAAAACCACTAAAACAACTAAACAACTAAACAACTAAAACAACTAACACAACTAGAACAACTAAAACAACTAAAACAACTAAAACAACTAAAACAACTAAAAAACTAAACAATTAAAACAACTAAAACACCTACAACAACTAAAACCCGTAATACAACTACACACATATAACATAAACACCTAAAACACCTAAAACAACTCAATACCTAAACAAACTCAAACACCTAGAACAACTAGAACACGTAATACACCTTAAACACATAAAAAACCTGAAACACCTACAACACCTATAACACCTACAACAACTAGAACACATATAACAACTAAAACACCTATAACAACTAAAACACTTAAAACACCTTGACACCTGGAATACCGGAAACACCTAAAACCCCTAAAACCACTGAAACACCTACAACAACTAGAACACCTACAACAACTATAACAGCTAAAACAACTAGAACACCATAAACAACTATAACTCATTATACAACTATAACATCCAAACAACTAAATCACCTAAAACAACTCGAACACCTACAACAACTAAAACACCATAAACAACTTGAACACATACTACAACTAAAACACCTATAACAACTAAAACCCCTAAAACAACTAAAACAACTAAACAACTGAAACAACTAACACCTAAAACAACTAAAACAACTAAAACAACGATAACAACTACAACAACTAAAACAACTGAAACAACTAGAAAAGCTAGAACAACTAGAACAACTACAACAACTAAGACAACTAAAGAAACTGAAACAACTACAACAACTAAAATAACTAAAACAACTAAAACAACTATAACAGCTAAAACAACTGAAACAACTAAACAACTAAAACAACTAAAACAACTTAAACAACTGAAACAACTGAAACAACTAAACAACTAAAAACAACTAAACAACTGAAAAAATAAACATCTAGAAAAACTAAAACACCTCCAACAACTAAAACACATACAACACCTAAAACACCTATAACACCTGTAACACCTAAAACACCTACCACACCTATAACAACTACAACACATAAAACAACTAAAACACCTAAAACAACTAAAAAAACTCTAACCCCTCAAACAACTATAACACCTAAAACACCTAAAACACATAAAACAACTATAATACCTAAAAACAACTATGACACCTATAACAACCATAACACCTGAAACAACTAAAACAAATACAACAACTAAAACAACTATAACAACTAAAACAACTATACAACTATATCAACTAAATCAAATAAAACAACAAAAACAACTAAACAACTAGAACACTAAACAACTAAACAACAACCAAAAACCCCTTAATCACCTATAACACCTAAAAAACAACTATAACAACTAAACAACTAAAACAACTATAACAACTACAACAAATAAAACAACTATAACAACTAAATCAACAAAAAAAAATAAAACAACTAAAACATCCAAACAACTATAACAACTAAAACCCCTAAAAAAAACTATAACACCTAAAACAACTATAACACCTAATACAACTATAACACCTAAACAACTAAAACACCTTTAACAACTAAGAAACGTATAACAACTAGAAACACCTTTAACAACTGAAACACCTAAAACAACTGGAACAACTACAACAACTATAACAACTATAACAAATAAAACAACTAGAACACCTAAAACAACATAAACAACTATTACAACTAGAAAAACAAAGAACAACTTAAACAACCCAACACCTAGAACAACTAAAACACCTAAAAAACACATAAAACAACTGAAACAACTAAACAACTACAGTACAACTCTTAAAACAACTAAAACACCTAGAACAACTAAAACTCCTATTACAACTAGAACACCTTAAACAACTACAAACACCAGAAACAACTATAACAACTAAAACAACTATGACAACTAGAACACCCAAAACAACTGAAACACCTATAACAACCTAACACCTAGAACAACTAAAACACCTACAACAACTAAAACACCTATAACAACTAAAACACCTAAAACAACTTAATCACATAAATAACTATAACACCTATAACACCTAAAACACATATAACAACTAAAATACCTTTAACAACTAAAATACCTATAACAACTATATCAACTATAACAACTAAAACAACTAAAACAACTAAAACAACTAAACAACAACAACAACTAACACAACTAAAACACCTAAAACCACTAAAACACCTAGAACAACTAGAACACATAATACACCGAAAACCCCTAAAAACAGCTGAAACACCTACAACACCTATAACACCTTTAACAACTGAAACACCTACAACAACTAGAACACCTACAACAACTATAACACCTAAAACAACTAAAACACCATAAACAACTATAACACATAAAACAACCATCACAGCTAAAACAACTAAATCACATAAAACAACTAAAACATCTAAACAACTAAAACACCAAAAAAAACTTGAACACATAGAACAACTAAAACACCTATAGCAACTAAAACCCCTATAACAACTAAAATAACTAAACAACTGAAACAACTAACACGTAAAACAACTAAAACAACTAAAACAACTATAACAACTACAACAACTTAAACAACTAAAAAAACTAGAAAAACTAGAAAAACTAAAACAACTAGAACACCTACAACAACTAAAACAACTAAAACAACTAAAACAACTACAACAACTAAAACAACTATAACAACTAAAACAACTAAAACAGTTAAAACAGCTATAACAACTAAACAACTAACAACTAAAACAACTAAAGCAACTAAAACCCGTGATACAACTAGACACATAAAACAACTAAAACACCTAAACAACTTAACTCCTAAAAAAACTAAAACACCTAGAACAACTATAACACATAATACACCTAAAAAACCTAAAACACCTGAAACACCTACAACACCTAAAACACCTATAACAACTAGAACACATAGAACAACTAAAACACCTATAACAACTAAATTACCTAAAACACCTTAACACCTGAAATACAGGAAACACCTAAACCAACAAAAACAACAAAACACCTACAACAACTAGAACTTCTATAACAACTATAACACATAAAACAACTAAAACACCAAAAACAACTATAACATATATAACAACTATAACATCCAAAACAACTAAATCACCTAAAACAACTAGAATATCTAAAACAACTAAAACACCATGAACAACTTAAACACATAAAACCCTTATAACACCTATAACAATTTAAACCCCTATAACAACTAAAACAACTAAACAACTGAAACAACTAACACCCAAAACAAATAAAACAACTAAAACAACTATAACAACTAAAACAACTAAAACAACTAAAAAACTAAAACAACTAGAAAAACTAAAACAACTAGAACAACTACAACAACTAGAACAACTAAAACAACTAAAACAACTACAACAACTAAACATCTTAAACAACTAAAACAACTAAAACAGCTAAAACCATTAAAACAACTAAACAACTAAAACAACTAAACAACTAAAACAACTAAAACAACTAAACAACTAAAACAACTAAACAACTGAAAAAAATAAACATCTAAAAAAACTAAAACACCTCCAACAACTAAAACAAATATAACACCTAAAACACCTATAACACCTGAATCACCTAAAACACCTATAACATCTATAACAACTAGAACACATAAAACAACTATAACACCTAAAACAACAGGAACAACTACAACAACTAAAACAACTAGAACAACTAAAACAACTAAAACAACTAAAACAACTATAACACCTCAAATAACTTTAACACCTAAAACACCTAGAACACCTACAACATTTAAAATACATAAAAACAACTAAAACACCTAAACAGCTTAACTCCTACAATAACTAAAACTCCTAAAACAACTGGAACACCTAAACAACTATAAACACCAGAAACAAGTAAAACAACTAAACAATTATAACAACCAAAACACCTAAAACATATAAAACAACTATAACACCTAAAACAACTATGACACCTATAACAACTGTAACACCTAAAACAACTAAAACAAATACAACAACTTAAACAACTATAACAACTAAAACAACTATAACAACTATAACAACTAAATCAACTAAAACAGCTAAACAACTAAAATAATTAAAACAACTAAAAAAACTAAACAATTAAAACAACTAAACAACTATAACACCTAGAACACCTAAAACACATATAACAACTAAAATACCTATAACAACTAAAATACCTATAACAACTAAATCAACTAAAACAATCACTGTGATTATTTAAATAAGTCCACCAACGATATTGTTGGTATAATCTCGTTCTCTAAATGAAACAAATAAAACAACTAAAAGAACTAAACAACTAAAACAACTAACACAACTAGAACAACTAAAACAACTAAAACAACTAAAACAACTAAAACAACTTAGAAACTAAACAACTAGAACAACTAAAACACCTAAAACAACTAAAACCCGTAATACAACTAGACACATGAAACAACTAAAACACCCATAACAACTGAAACACCTAAAACACCTTGACACCTGGAATACCGGAAACACCTAAATCACCTAAAACAACTGAAACACCAACAACAACTAGAATACCTACAACAACTATAACACATAAAACAACTAAAACACCATACACAACTATAACACATAAAACAACTAGAACATCTAGAACAACTAAATCACATAAAACAACTAAAACACCAAAAACAACTAAAACAACTCTAACCCCTCAAACAACTATATCACCTAGAACACCTAAAACACATAAAAACAACTATAATACCTAAAACAACTATGACACCTATAACAACTATAACAACTGAAACAACTAAAGCAAATACAAAAACTAAAACAACTATAACAACTAAAACAACTATACAACTATATCAACTAAATCAAATAAAACAACAAAAACAACTAAACAACTAGAACACTAGACAACTAAACAACGACCAAAAACCTCTAAATCACCTATAACACCTAAAAAACAACTATAACAACTTAAACAACTAAAACAACTCAAACAACTACAACAACTGAAACAACTATAACAACTAAATCAACAAAAAAAACTAAAACAACTAAAACATCTAAACAACTAAAACAACTAAAACCGCTAAAGCAACAATAACACCTAAAACAACTATAACACCTAAAACAACTATAACACCTAAACAACTAAAACACCTATAACAACTAAGACACGTATAACAACTAGAAACACCTACAACAACTGAAACACCTAAAACAACTAGGACACCTGTAACACCTACAACACCTAAAACACCTATAACACCTATATCAACTAAAACTACTAAAACAACTGGAACAACTAAAACAACTATAACAACTATAACAACTAAAAAACTAAAACACCTACAACAACACTAACAACCATAACAACTAGAACAACAAAAACAACTTAAACAACTTAACACCTAGAACAACTAAAACACCTAAAAACACATAAAACAACTGAGACAACTAAACAACTACAACATTAAAACAACTAAAACACCTAGAACAACTAAAACTCCTATTACAACTAGAACACCTCAAACAACTACAAACACCAGAAACAACTATAACAACTAAAACAACTATGACAACTAGAACACCTAAAACACATTAAACCACTAAAAAACCTAAAACAACTGAAACACCTATAACAACTGAAACACCTACAACAACTATAACACCTAGAACAACTAAAACACATAAAACAACTAAACAACTAAAACAACTAAAACAACTCAAACAACTTGAACACCTAAACAACTAAAACACTTACAACAACTAAAATACCTATAACAACTATAACAACTATAACAACTGAAACAACTGAAACAACTAAAGCGACTATAATAACTTAAACAACTAAAACAACCATAACATTTAAAACAACTATAACGACTAGAACACCCAAAACAACTGAAACTTCTATAAAAACCTGACACCTAGAAAAACTAAAACACCTACAACAACTAAAACACCTATAACAACTAAAACACCTAAAATAACTTAATCACATAAACAACTATAACACCTATAACACCTAAAACACCTATAACAACTAAAATACCTTTAACATTTAAAACACCTATAACAACTAAATCAACTAAAACAACTAAAACAACTAAAACAACTAAAACAAGTAAACAACTTCAACAACTAACACAACTAAAACACATAAAACCACTAAAGCACCTAAAAAAACTAAAACACGTAAAACAACTAGAACACATAATCCACCTAAAACACCTAAAACAGCTGAAACACCTACAACAACTATAACACCTATAACAACTAGAACACATAAAACAACTAAAACACCTATAACAACTAAAACACCTTAAACACCTTAACACCTGGAATACCGGAAACACCTAAAACACCTATAACAACTGAAACACCTACAACAACTAGAACACCTACAACAACTATAACACCTAAAACAACTAAAACACCATAAACAACTATAACACATAAAACAACCATCACAGCTAAAACAACTAAATCACATAAAACAACTAAAACATCTGAACAACTAAAACACAAAAAAAACTTGAACACATGAAACAACTAAAACACCTATAACAACTAAAACCCCTATAACAACTAAAATAACTAAACAACTGGAACAACCAACACGTAAAACAACTAAAACAGCTAAAACAACTATAACAACTACAAAAACTAAAACAACTAAAATAACTATAAAAACTAAAACAACTAGAACACCTACAACAACTAAAACAACTAAAACAACTAAAACAACTACAACAACTAAAAACAACTATAACAACTAAAACAACTAAAACAGTTAAAACAGCTATAACAACTGGAACAACTAAACAACTAAAACAACTAAAACAACTAAAACAACTAAATCAACTAAACAACTAAAACAACTAACACGACTAGATCAACTAAAACAACTAAAACAACTAAAACAACTAAAAAAACTAAACAACTAAAAAACGAAAACAACTAAAACCCGTGATACAACTGGACACATAAAACAACTAAAACACCTAAAACAACTAAACACCTAAAAAAACTAAAACACCTAGAACAACTATAACACATAATACACCTAAAAAACCTAAAACACCTGAAACACCTACAACACCTAGAACACCTATAACAACTAGAACACATAGAACAACTAAAACACCTATAACGACTAAAACACCTAAAACCCCTTAACACCTGAAATACAGGAAACACCTAAACCAACAAAAACAACTGAAACACCTACAACAACTAGAACACCTATAGCAACTATAACACATAAAACAACTAAAACACCAAAAACAACTATAACACACATAACAACTATAACATCTAAAACAACTAAATCACCTAAAACAACTAGAATATCTAAAACAACTAAAACACCAAGAACAACTTGAACACATAAAACCACTAAAACACCTATAACAACTTAAACCCCTATAACAACTAAATCAACTAAACAACTGAAACAACTAACACCCACAACAAATAAAACAACTAAAACAACTATAACAACTAAAACAACTAAACCAACTAAAAAACTAAAACAACTAGAAAAACTAAAACAACTAGAACAACTACAACAACTAGAACAACTAAAACAACTAAAACAACTACAACAACTAAACAACTAAAACAACTATAAACAACTATAACAGCTAAAACCATTAAAACAACTAAACAACTAAAACAACTAAACAACTAAAACAACTAAAACAACTGAACAACTAAAACAACTAAACAACTGAAAAAAATAAACATTAAAAAAAACTAAAACACCTCCAACAACTAAAACACATAAAACACCTATAACACCTATAACACCTGAAACACCTATAACACCTATAACATCTATAACAACTAGAACACATAAAACAACTATAACACCTAAAACAACTAGAACAACTACAACAACTAAAACAACTAGAACAACTAAAACAACTAAAACAACTATAACACCTCAAACAACTATAGCATCTAAAACACCTAGAACACCCACAACATTTAAAATACATACAAACAACTAAAACACCTAAACAACTTAAACTTCTACAATAACTAAAACTCCTAAAACAATTGGAACACCTAAACAACTATAAACACCAGAAACAAGTAAAACAACTAAACAATTATAACAACCAAAACACCTAAAACATATAAAACAACTATAACACCGAAAACAACTATGACACCTATAACAACTATAACACCTAAAACAACTAAAACAAATACAACAACTTAAACAACTATAACCCCTAAAACAACTATAACAACTATAACAACTAAATCAACTAAAACAACTAAACAACTGAAACAATTAAAACAACTAAAACAACTAAACAACTAAACCAACTAAACAACTAAAACAACTGAACAACTATAACACCTAGAACACCTATAACACATATAACAACTAAAATACCTATAACAACTAAATACCTATAAAAACTGAATCAACTAAAACAATCACTGTGATTATTTAAATAAGTCCACCAACGATATTGTTGGTATAATCTCGTTCTTTATTATAACAACTAAAACAACTAAAAGAACTAAACAACTAAAACCATTAACACAACTAGAACAACTAAAACAACTAAAACAACTAAACAATTAAAACAACTTAAAAACTAAACAACTAAAACAACTAAAACACCTAAAACAACTAAAACCCGTAATACAAATAGACACATAAAACAACTAAAACACCTATAACAACTAAAACACCTAAAACACCTTAACACCCGGAATACCGGAAACACCTAAATCACCTAAAACAACTGAAACACCACAACAACTAGAATACCTACAACAACTATAACACATAGAACAACTAAAACACCATAAACAACTATAACACATAAAACAACTTGAACATCTAGAACAACTAAATCACCTAGAACAACTAGAACACATAAAACAACTACAACACCAAAAACAACTTGAACACATTGAACAACTAAAACACCTATAACAACTAAAACCCCTATAACAACTAAAACAACTAAACAACTGAAACATCTAACACCCAGAACAAATAAAACAACTAAAACAACTATAACAACTATAACAACTAAACCAACTAAAACAACTAAAAAAACTAGAAAAACTAAAACAACTGGAACAACTACAACAACTAAAACAACTAAAACAACTACAACAACTAAAACAACTAAACAACTAAAACAACTAAACAACTGAAAAAAATAAACATCTAAAAAAACTAAAACACCTCCAACAACTAAAACCCATACAACACCTATAACACCTAAAACACCTGAAACACCTAAAACACCCACACCACCTATAACAACTAGAACACATAAAACAACTAAAACACCTAAAACAACTAAAACAACTCTAACCCCTCAAACAACTATAACACCTAAAACACCTAAAACACATAAAACAACTATAATACCTAAAACAACTATGACACCTATAACAACTATAACACCTGAAACAACTAAAACAAATACAACAACTAAAACAACGATAACAACTAAAACAACTATACAACTATATCAACTAAATCAAATAAAACAACAAAAACAACTAAACAACTAGAACACTAAACAACTAAACAACAACCA
>SDVV010001147.1:0-26838 GCA_016164225.1 Gammarus roeselii | reverse complement strand
TGGTTGTGAATGGTTGATTTTGACGCTGCTCTGATGTGCTTTCCCGCCCTTGGCACCCCGCTGTCGGGGTGGTCGTGGGTGGGGGGGGCCCGGCCATTATGACGCGGCAGGGGTAAACCAGTGAAAACTGTCGGGCCCTGCTGCTGACGACGGATCCCCGGACTGCACTCGTGACCCAGAGCGTATGTTAAGGGGGTACCGGCCAGACCCTTGAGCACAAAAGGGCTAAGTTGTGTGAGTGTGAGCGTATGAGGGTGTGAGGTGCGCCTTGCCGTCGGCCACCCCCCTTTCTGGCGGATGCGGCCTAGTGTCTGTATCTGTGATGGATATGTATATCATTTTGGTTTATGTTAGAAATTCAGCCATCCGATAATACAATCGGGCAACTGATTGAATTTTGGTGTGAACAGTCTCAAAGAGAATAGGTGGCTTCATGTGCCATTAAACAATATTAGCCAACAAAATTACGTCATCTGGAAAGTACCAACTGACGTATCGATTTTCGATATTATATCTAAACCAGAGCTTTGATCACATCGTAACTTGCTCAGAGTCTAGGCCAATAGAACGCAGACCGATTGGATGATTGGTTGCTACACAAAGGAGTTGTTCGCATCCATCTGTACCAGACGAAACCACATCATTAACTACATTGTATTTACAAATAATTGTAAATATCGTAACAACTGAAAAAGTAAATGTTCTTTAGCCACGTAACTTACAATGGTCGAGCAAATGTATCTACGTGACAATGCGGTGAATTCACGATTGAGTAGAAAAATAAATAGGGGAGGAAAGGAGGAATCAGATTAGATTATAATGACGAGGCTTTCTAGCGCGCTTGTATCAGCATGCATCAAGTAATAGATTGGATTATTCTTTTGCGTAGAAGCAATGTCCTTTACGCAGCGAATGTCAAAGGTATTCACGGGCGCCACAGGAGGTTCAGAATCTTATGAGGTGCTGAGGCCATATGGTCCCAGCATTCCCCAGCGGGAAGCAAGAAGGATTAACACTCGTCTACTCAGCGAAGGGGCTAGGAATCCCGTTCTCAGTAAAACCCTTCCTCAAAGACGGCAAGACAAGCGGGGGGAGGAGAGGCTCACGCCTCTCCAAACCCTATTGTTAGGGTCGCTGAATGTGCATGGTTTTAGTACGAATGAGGTAAAGAGAAGAGAGATTGGTGAGATATTTGTGAGGAGGAAGTTTGATGTGTTGGTGCTGAGTGAGACGAAATTGAAAGGTGAGGGCGACTGTGAGTTTGGTGTGGTAAGTGGAAAGAAGTCTGGTGTGGAGGAAAGTTGAGCACGAGAAGGTGTGGTCCTGATATTGAGTGATCGGTTGGCTCGCAGCGCTACCGAATGGAAGGAGTTGTCCTCAAGATTGATGTGGGTGAAAGTTAAGTTAGGCATAGAAAGATGGGCATTTGTGAGTGCTTACGGACCTGGCAGCGAGAGGAGTGAAAAGGAGAGGGAGCAATTCTGGATTGACCTGAGTGAGTGTATTGAGAGTTTTGGAGGTCATTTCAATGTAGTTGTACTGGGTGACCTTAATGCGGGAGTCTGAGATGTAGTGGTGGAGAATACGATAGGAAGGCATGGCGTTCCCGGTAGAAATGGCAGTGGAGGGAACCTGATAGGTCTTTGTATGGAGCAGAAGTTGGTGGTCGGGAACAGTTTGCTCCAGAAACGAGATATTCACAAGTACACATGGGTAAGGATGGCCCATGGCGCAATGGTGGAAAGAGCACTGATGGATTTTGTGCTGATATCGAGGAGAGTGGTGGGGAGGCTGTTGGATGTGTGGGTGTTGAGAGGGGAGGGTGGAGGAGTGTCTGACCATCTGCTGGTGGAAGGCAGATTAAGAGTGGAACAGAAGTGGAAAGGCAACAAACGAGTGGAAGGGGGAAGAGAGGTAGTGAAAGTGAGTGGACTGAATGTGAAAAATAGAGCTGATGTGGTCCAGCAGGCGTTGAGGGAAGAATATAACAACGTGAGAAGACAGGACCGGAGAGATGTGGCGGAAGAATGGGAGATGTTAAGGAATGCGTTACTGAGATGTGCGAAGATGGTGTGTGGTGCGCGCCGTGTGGGCGGGTGCAGAAGGAAAGATTGCGAGTGGTGGAACGAGGATCAAACTGGCGGTGTCACGGAAAAGAGGAGCGTTTGAGGAGTGGTTGCAGGTGAAGTCGGTGGTGGCTCATGAAAGCTACAAAGAGAGGAGAAACGAGGTGGAACGGGTGGTGAGGAGAGCCAAAATGGTACGCTGATGCCAGGTGGGGCAGACGGTTGTGCCAGAATTTTGAGGTGAACAAAAAGTTGTTCTGGAATGAGGTGAAGAGGGTGAGAAAGGGAGAGACCGGAAAGAAGGAAATGGTGAAAGATGAAAACGGCCAGTTGTGATTGGAAAGTGGTGATGTACGGAAGAGGTGGGCCGAGTATTTTGATGAGTTGTTGAATGTCGAGGATGACAGGGAGGCTGACATTGTTGCTGTGGGAATGGATGCTCGGATGCCAGTTTTGGGAGAAAGACTTGTGGTGGACATTACCAGGGAAGAGGTGCAGGAGGCGGTGGAGGTGATGAAAGCAGGAAAACCATTGGTTTGGATGGCGTTGCGATCGAGTGCCTGAAAAAGGGTGGAGTAACGATTGTCGAATGGTTGATGAGGTTACTGAACTTGTGTTTTCTGGCAGGCGTGGTACCGATTGAGTGGCGCAGTGCCTGCATTGTTCCGCTATATAAGGGCAAAGGAGATATAAATGAATGCTGCAACTCGAGATGTATCAGTCTGTTATGTGTGGTTGGTAAGTTGTACGAGTGAGTGCTGATCAAAAGGATTAGAGACTGTACGGACTGCGTAATTGGAGAGGAACAGTGTAGCTTTAGGAGTGGTAGAGAGTGTGCCGATCAGATTTTTGCAGTGGGACAGGTCAGTGAGAAGTACCTTGCCAAAGGAAAGGATGTGTTCTGGGCCTTCGTGGATCTGGAGAAAGCATACGACAGGATTGATAGTGAAGCGCTGTGGAGGGTGTTGCGTTTGTATGGAGTGGGCGGACACCTGCTGAAAGCGGTGCAGAGTTTCTATGTAGGCAGCCGAGCATGTGTCAGAGTGGGAAGCGAGGTGACTGATCGGTTCACAGTGCAAGTAGGACTGATACAAGGCTGCGTGGTGTCTTCCTGGCTGGTAAACCTCTATATGGATGGAGTGGTCAGGCAGGTGAAGGCGAGTGTGCTAAGTCGTGGCTTGGAACTGTTGAAAGAGAATGGGCGGAGTTGGCAGTTGAGCCAGTTGCTATTTGCTGATGATACGGCCCTGGTTGCGGATTCAGAGTAGAAGCTATGTAGGCTAGTGTCTGAGTTTGGTAGAGTGTGTGAGAGGAGGAAGCTTCAAGTGAACGTGGGCAAGGGTAAAGTAATGAGATGCTCGTGGACTGTCGATGCGAGCGAAATTAGTGTCCCCTAAACCCATAGTGTATGTTGCGGGGTTACCGGCCGGACCCTATAGCACAAAAGGGCTAAGTTGTGTGAGTGTGAGCGTAGGAGGGTGTGAGGTGCGCCTTGCCGTCGGCCGCCCCTCTTTCTGGGGTGTACTCTGCTCTAGAGCCCCAACGATTCGCCATCGTTCTTTGGGTGCCGGAAGCAATTCAAACCAACACCTGCTGAGGATGAAGAAGATGAAGAAGAGACATGCATGAGGTTCTGTTGTGACTCTGTGCGGCCCGTGAACTCAACTGATGTCATGGCAGTTGAAGAATTAGCAGATGCCTATGGGGAGGGAGGAAACTCCTGTTAAGCTCTGTGTCGTAACCTGGCCACACGCATACCATTTGTCTTTATGCTATTATGTAAGTAGGTGGGGTACATTTTTTTATTCCATCATCGTTCCTTTCGACTGCATCAACTACTTAGCTTTCTCGACCAGAGGTGGCCGAGAGCATCATCACGAGCACTCACCAAACAGACCCTTCCTGTTAGGGTTGACGGCACTGAGGTCGTTACAAGGAGAACCTCCGATCAACAGGTCGATGGGGCATAGACTGGACACCTACGGAGACAGAAATATATTATACCGCCGGATGTGAACAGCTGTTGTGGGATGTCTAGATTAAATTAGAGTGTCAAGGCATTTTAGTGCGACGGAGCCATCGTCCTGCTGGCGTCGAACGTCGAACCCGCAAACTGTGCTACCTCATGTTGATCTCTTTTTTATAAATATGTTGGAGTTAGGTTTACTACTACGTAAAGTCAATGTCCTTTACGCGGCAAACGTTAATGATATGCCTGGGTGCTACAGGAGGTACAGAAACTCCTAAGGTGCTGATGCCAAATGGTCCCAGCACTCCCCGGGTGGCAGTAAGGAGGAATAACACACTACCAACCCTGCTTCAGAGCCACAAGGATCTGCAGTAGTCCTTAAAGTGCCTGGCTACGCGCTCCATCACCTGCTGAGGGCGAAGATGAAGAAAAGACTGAAAACGGGGATCCCATGCATGAGATCTTCACTAGGTGTCGGGAATTTTACGCATGAGAACAGCAAGAAAGGAAAGAAGGAGGAATAGTCGTAGAAAAAGGTTGCATGAAAGAAAGAGCGCAACTTGGCTGTTATTTGCCACCCGAAAGGAGAATAGTTAGAACCGGTATGTGTATATTTGAGTGTGCGTGTTTGTGTGTGCGTCCGTGTGTGTGTGTGTGTGTGTTTGTGTGCAACGACTATTAGGAGAGTTGTTTAGAAGGAGTCTGAGACAAGTTAAAGAAAAATTGAACTCAACACAAGATGCAAATGAGATAAATAAAAGTTAAACAAATCAGGATGGGGGAGAAAAGGAGAGATATTGAAGGGTGAAGAAGAGGGGAGTCTGAAGGGAAATAAGGGTGTTTACCCCCCCGGATGGGCCGTGACTCCGTGCAGCCCGTGAACCTAACAGATGCCTAGGGGGATGGGAACATCGTAGCAGCAACAAGCTATCGTCAACCATAGAGCGGAACAATTATGTATCCCCGCATCGTCTGTTAAAAAAAATTACAGGATTTGTTGGCTTGAGGTATTTGTGATTATGATTTATGTCCGGATGTCCTTTAGCGCAAAGGGGCTAAGTTGTGTGAGTGTGAGCATATGAGGGTGTGAGGTGCGCCTTCCTGTCGGCCACCCCCCTTTCTCAAGGATTCGACCTTGGGTCTGAATCTGTATGTCCAGATTCCAAAAACAACTTTCCCACGAGGTAGTGGATTATTCACACATACCTACCGTGGCAACGAATATCCAGCTGATGGACATGGCGCTGCAATCGTTTGTACACGAGCATAATGGGGTCCTGATGGCAGAGTTTTAAAGCGCCTTTGTCCGCAAGAACTGTTACGCTGACAACATTGCAGTCAATGGCACAAAGGTGGGCGAGATCTATCATGTTCTCCAAAAGCTAACTACAATCTTCCATGTCGATGAAATTGGCGCAAGTCAATACCCCTCCGTCTACAACAGCCTTAAAAAAGTCTTGTATTATAGTACTACACAACAACTTCTAAGTTTTAAACATTGTATTTGATGTGATGATAGCTACAAAAATGTAGGAGCAGAGACGAATTAAAAAAAGATGATGGGGAAGAAAGTTTCGGAGAAAAATAGCAAAATATTATAATTTAATCGTAAATCTTCACATGGGCTTCGAAATGATGTATTGCATGCCATGATAAGTTGGAGGCAGTAGAAGAAGATTTTTTTTTCAAGATTTATGTAATTTTTAAAAATACATGTTTAAAACTTTCAAAATGTGATATTATAAAAAAATATATATAATTGTAATATTCCACATGAGCTTTCAAATGATGCATTGCTAGTCATGAGTATTTCATAACCGTGGAGGTCTTGACGATTTAAAGAAATTTATTAGTTGATTAAAACTCTCGTGTAATTTTAAAAAAATTGTTCCTAAAAAAACAGTTGCATATTATGTGCACACTCCACAACAACTTTCAGATGAAGTATTGCTTGTCATTAATACTTCATACCTTTAGAAGTTTTAGCGAGTTATTAATACTTCATACCTTTAGAAGTTTTAGCGAGTTTTTGACAGCGTTTCAACGGATAGACGGACACCAACATTTTGGAATCCGGGTTCAAAACCCTTTCGAATGCAATGATACCCATCATTCCGCTGAACAAAAATAATCCCCGTGTAGAACAACATATCTTCCCGCTGAGGCTGGCAACACAATTAATGAGCTCTAATACCTCTGATTAGGAGCCCTAAGGAATGCTCTAGTCACTAATGAGTCAGGCGCCATGTGCTTTCAGCAACACCTGAAAGATTGAAGAGCCAAGATATGTGCTTTATCAATTCAACAACGCAACATCACAATGGTCGAGTTAGGCCAAACCTGTTCATTGGTGATCTTGGTTACGTCTCCCAGTTGTTTTATCTTGTCCCCGAAGTGTTTCTGGCCAACAAGAAGAGCAGCTGGGTCCACCTCGGAGGAGCAGTAAATGTCGACAGACAGTCCAGCTCTCTGAAGGCTCACCAACCCTACACGACACATTGAACGGGTGACCAGTTAGCAGTACCAATTACTTGGTCAGCAAAAACACATCTAGGATTGATAAGATCAAGGGACCCATTTCCACCGGAGCTCGAGCGTTAGCTATTGTAAACTCCTCTTCGTAGGGCACGATAAGATAAGAACATCCATGCGTGATAAAAATAGATTAGAGAGAAAGGGGTTTGTTGCGTTCCTTGTGTCATAATTGGATCATTTCATTTTACACTGTTCCTGTACAACACCACTGAGATTAAAATTGTTTTGCCGAGTCGTCAAAGGACCACATAAACAAACAGAGTAATGCATACGAAGACTTTATGCCTACCAGGAATAAATATTTTCATTTTTAGCTACCTACGTGTACTTCTCAACCTTAGCTATAAGTAAATTTTAAATTCATCTAAATAACAAATTACGTTTTTAGAACAGCTCACGCTGACGAACACTTGGTACGTATCAGTTCTGTAATATTGTCAACATGACATTAAACCTAAATAAATTTTGAATTCCTAAAAATCCTCTAATCCTTGAACATTAAGATCAATGACTGGCTGGGTTAACCTATCCAAGGAATAGAGCACCTGTACAGATGCCGTCAAAGAGCGCCATCACTCTGAGCGGCCTCTTGGGGCAGCTGCCTACAGGGGGCGACACATGCTGCAGGGTCGACTGCAACAGCTGACTCTCCTCTTGCACTGCACGCAGCTGTGATCAACAATGCGAAGAGAACGTTACAGGAAAGTGTCGTTTTTATCCTACTAATAAGTAGAAACAGACTCCGCATGAATGTTAGGCGAAATGAGCAATTCAATCACTAAAATATTCAACAAAATTATTATTTGCAGTCATGCATAGAGTCAGAATAATGTAAACTTTCATTGCAGGTCAGCAGATGACTGGCTTAGCAGAGAACACAAACGAAAGCATGCTAATTAGTTTTCACTCACCTTGCACATTTTTTCTTAAATTCTAACAGGAAGGGTTTAAAAATGTTTACATATAATTATCCTATTCAATGCAATATAACGAAAATTGATCATTTGATGAACACATCTCATCCGAACTACAAGAAAATAAATCTATACTACGAACGCTGCTTTTTCTCTCTCGCCCAGGACCTGCTTCCTCCAGTCGTGACGCGGCTCCATCAGGCCATGTGTGTCCGCGCTGTAGAGGCGGCACAGGAAGCAGCGCCACGACACGGCGCTCTCCACAATGTTTTCCATATCCCCGCGCCCAACCAAAAGCTCGATGCATTCAGTGCAGTACACCCTGAAAGACATAAGCTGTTATTAAACTAGGTATGTAATTACACAGTACCGCAACGGAAAACCGATGTAATGACGGTCATTCTTCACCTTCAAAGATATGATATGCAATAAGTATTCAAATGAGCTTGGGTCAATACAAATTTGCAACTGTATTAAAAAAAAAGTCTGTTCATAGCGCCAACTATAACCTTTTTAGTGCAAAATATGACACTTCAAATAAGACTTATAAGATTCCTGGTTTTCTAGTAGAAGCCTATATTAGTCCATCACCATGATGCATTGTGATTCGTGACAACCTGCATCGCGCTTCGTGACAAGCATTTTGTACATAGAAAATTAACCGTTGAAAAAAAATATATATACTCAGTGTTTTTACCACCCGTCACAGCTGAGTCGAGACTGCTTTTTCTATTGCTGTTCATCCTTGCCACTCACATGTTGCACTTCTGCTGGTCACACATCACCAGTCGGCCCGGGGCGGCGCACACCACGCAGTACCACTGGAGGCGGGGAATAGATGGCCGGTGAAAGGCACGTTGGAAAGAGGAAAAAATAAGTGCTTGTCCCCGTCGAATAAATACATAAAATACAAATACAGACGCAAGGCCGAAGCCCCGAGAAGGGAGATGACCGACAGAAAGGTGAACCTTACACTCATTTTGTACTCTCACACAGATACCAAAACATAGCCATTCAGCGTTATATGCTCTTGCCAGGATCCCACAACACACACTTCGAGTCAAAAGTGAGGTCCGAGATTAATGTCAGCAGCAGGTCCCGACAGCTTTCGCAGGATTACCTCAGCTGTGTCATAAGTACTGGGCCCTATCCCACCCACGTGAATCCCGTTTCCCAACTAAACACCATGGGTGAAAGCACATCGAGGCTGCGACAGAACCCATCAGTTTTCAACCATTCTCCACTCACTCCTTTCCCTTGAATGCTCTCCTGCCCAAAGCCAGCTTCACGCCGTTTATCCACCCAAGCTTTGGTCTAACTCTAGTCTTACGTCCACTCACCTCCGCTTTCATCTGTCTTTCCACCTATCTCCCATCATCCATCCCCATCACATGCCTTAAATACCGCTGTATCTCTTAGTCTTACTCCGGCCATAACTCTCAAACAATTCATCTCGAAGTCATTCAGCCATCTTCTCTTTTCCGCACTCGCCCTTCACGTCTCAGCCCCGTACAGCACCAACGAGACAAGATTTGATGTAGGGTGACAAAGGTTTTAGTTTGCTGGAGTCAGCGCCACTCTAGCACCGAACGACAGTCAGGAAAACTACCCCCTCACATAACCTTCTTTTTGCTTTCACACCTAATACCCTACGGCTCATTGCACAGTCCGATACACACAACACTTTACTCAGTTAGTTCATTTTAAATTTAACCTTAAGTTTCAACAAGTTCAGTCTTCTACATGTATACAATATAATCGTCACTAATACAGTGTACATTTCCATAAAATACGTGAATGGAATGTATTTTACTAGAAAGGTTCACCTACCATTGCGCTGTCCAAGTCCAGTAAAGCGGATGCCAGCGCCTCCTGATGACAATAAAAATATTTAAGAAACCATCATCTCAGCAAAGACGGTGTGAAGTCAAGATACCAAACCATCATCTCAGCAAAGACGGTGTGAAGTCAAGATACCTTGTTTCATTGCAAACTCTGCTCACTGTATACCAGGCGGAAGATGTTAAATCAGCCACACAAACGAAATGCTTTTTATCAGTACGCGCTGGATCACCTTGCAGGGTGAGCAGACTCCTCCCCTGAAGAGTGGGTGTTGACCTGTCACAGCGCATGTCACGCTAACGCACGAGATGCAAACGTCCTCCACTCTCCCGTTACCAGCTCGCACGCCAGCCAACTGCTGCACTAGAAGCAGTGACACAGAAAGTGATGATTTTAGTTTTCAAGTATTCATTCTCATAGAGTCATAACATGGAATACCTGGCTAGTAAAGTTGACTACATTCTCTCATAGACCAAAATACAAAAAAAAATGTTGAATAAAATAGCGTAGATATTTCAAAATAAAATGAATGGAATGTTTTTTTTTCATAAGTTTATACACATACTATGCACAGCAATGCTGAAGAGTACCGCAGGCCAGATTTAAACCCACACTGAGCTGTAAGCGCGTCAGATAAAAATTGTGAAAATATGTAGCGGCACTACCGCTGTTGCTACTGGTTTACACAAATAGCGCCGCTAACGCTACTGTTAGCGCAAGTTTTAATATGAGCCAGGATCAATTGGGCTTATGTCAGTTATTTTATGAATCGAATTCCTAACTTTACACCAATCTACGCCCTGTACAGATGTTGTTTTCAAATTTACCTTTACCTCACACCATTTTTTGAATGATATTCAGCTGCAGCCACACGGCGACGCGCAACTAATGGACAACGGTCGAACTACACCGCGTTCAAACACGTTTCATACCGGTATCATGCGAGAGAAAATGTTGATGTTCTCACTCCGCGTTGGAACGCGGTCTGAACCCGTCGTTTTAGCCATAGTGTTAGAACTTCAAAATTTTGTTACAGTTTAAAAGTAGCGCTAGACGCTAGCGCGTAAAACGCCCTAAAAAATAGCGGAGCTGGTGAATTCGCTAGTGATTTCAAAATAGAGCGGCGCTTGAGGTGCCGCTACAAAAAATAGCGGCTCTAAATAGCGGCTCTAAATAGCGGCGCTAGTTTTAGCGGCGCTAGTTACAGCTATGCCCACACTACAACTACGCTGACGAGTACCAAAACCAAAGCAGGAGATTTTGTTCCCCTGGAGTCAATAGCCCATGCAGGCCACGCTACAACTACAATCATGATTACCGAGACCCAGTGAAGGAATTTCGTCCCCCTGTAGTCAATAACCCACGTTTGTCCTGCCACTGGGAGTTCTCGAGGCGCTCTTCATCCGTAGTGTCGCCCCCATTACTACTACGCTTGATATCGCTGTCATTGTCCGTGCCTGAGTCCGTCGAGACAGTAGGGGAGAGGGAGGGGGCACGAGCCCTCCTCAGTCGAGACAAGCGGGCCAGGGCGCGCGACACGACGGGGGAGACTAACACGGCTGGAGGAAAAGGGGGGAACGGTTCAGAAATTGAGGAAGCTGATAGGGAAAAGGGAGAAGAGAAGTGAGGAAATGCTGAAGAAAGGGAGTATACCAAGACATGATGAAGACTTGATGCCAAGGCCTTCTAATGCACTGGAGTCAATGCCCTTCTGACAATATACGGCTTCGAAAGACAAGGAAAAAAAAAAAAGAATTGGGGTAAACCTGAAGGGGGAAAAGAAATAGAAGTGAAGCACGGTTGAATCAGGGCAATGGTGTGGAAAAATCACTGATAAGGCTCGGGTGGTACATAAAAGGTAACTAGAACGGTTAGATTAAAAACGGAATAACTGGATATGGTTGGAGCAAGAGAGCGGTGAAAGGGGCCCGGTTGGCGCAAAAGAGGCAATGGGCATGGTTGCAGAGGGAAGAGATGTAAGGGGATATGGTTGGGACAGGAGAAGGGGTTAAGATGCACAGTTGAAGCAAGAGAACTTTCATTGACAAATTTCCAAACAATTGCATAACATAATACTTATTTCAAGTTCAATCGAATTTTGCAACCCGTATACAAAAATCCTTATGGCAACTGAGTTAGCGGGCCTTTCATTCAGTGAAACAAATAGTCTTTTTCTTTTAAAATGTATGTGAAATAAGCTAATACCTTAACCGCTATCGCTTCACAAATCTGCAAGTTTCACAGAATCTGCAGACCTTACTTTTCCATGGAGCCTCTTCCTGCAACTTCTTGCTGCTGCGGATGGCTGCGGCGCACTGGACGCCGGCCAACCGCACGAGGTCTGCGGGGCTATCGCTGAGGTGCTCAGACAGACCCCGCTGGAAGCAGTACTCCTGTGGTGGCGGGTGGATATCTTTTTCAGACAGATCAGAATAGAGTGACCGGGAAATCTAGCGTGATAGAGTCATTGTCATCCTGGCGCCGAACGTCAAATCAGCTACTAGTGGTGATCACGCCACGAAACAAGATCAATTAGAGTGACCGGGATATCTAACATGGTAGAGTCACTGTCCTCCTGACGCAGAATAGGCAGCTAGTGGTGTACAAGTCATCACGCCACAAGCTTGGGGTATCGGGAGAGCATACCATTAATTCCGTTGGGAGACTTATGTAAATGAACAGTCCTCTCCAAGATTTGATCGCGCGTCGCATGGATACGAGTCCAGCACTATAGCCGCTAAGCCATCTAGCACAACAAAAGTTGTGATTAAAGCTTTCGTGGGTATTGTACTGCTTAGGGTCGACTTCCGATTTCTCTGATTTTATCACTGTTATAGCACAATAACCGTGGGTATTGTACAACAACAGTACAATACCCACGAAAGCTTGAATCACAACTTGAAATGATTAAACATCCGCTAGTTTAAATATTTAAACGAAATTCCCTGAGTTTTCCCTGTTCTCCCTGTCTTTAGACACCCGGTGTATAGACAAGGCCGTCTTTCACAGTAAAATTAAACCTTAGTGACGTTACACTGAAGAAAAAAACGTAAACTTTACAAAAAAAACTGCACCGGGTCAGATTGAGATGTGCGGAATATTACATAATGCGCCAAGACTCAATAGAGTGTATCAGAACGTGATATCAGAATCAAAACAAAATCTTGAATTTATTAATAGTCTTTAATGTTTTTGTGACAGGCGTAAAATTGTTTGTCTATTCGGACGGTCCATTTAACCCGGTGCACATCATTAGACCACCCATCAGCCTTCTCGGGTTCAGATCAGGCGATCAGATACAACAGAAAGATGAGTTGCATCTTTGTTAACAATAACAGATATTTGCTCACCCTGATGGCTTCGGCTAAAGCCCTTCGGAACAGCTTGATACCGTATTGGGTCTGATGGGCGCTGTAACCAAGGATGAAGTCAGTCACAACATCTACCTTCACCTGTAACGAAAAAAAAAGTATTAAAATTTATTAATACATTCACGAAGTTAATTTCTTAAATGGAAAAATAAAAACAACGTTGTAATGTGATGTTTATTGACATGATTTCCTAGTGCACTTGTATCAATGTCCTTCTGGCACCAAACGGCAAGCCAACACCCAGCGCTGGATCGAGTCATCGTCTCTTCGGATTTGTCTCGGCTCATGACACACTCAAATCGTTACAATACCAGGGGAGTTCAAGGACGTATTTTATTCAAAATAAGTTAGGAGCAGCGATCATCAAGGATGGAGGAATCTACCGAGAGGTAAGATAAACTGTGATCCGTTCATAACAGATTAGATTTCAGTTAAGAGATTTCTTTCCTGAAGGTATTTCAGGAGTGGTTCTACACCGAATTACTGCAGAGGGAACTCAGTTCATCATTATGCAGAATATCAGTAGGGGCCGAGAATGGGCTCCTGGGAAAGTGGTCGCGTCGGCATTCCGTCCAGATTGGACTTTTTTCGTAGAAAATGTAAATTTAATGTAGTGAACACCTAAAGGAAATACGGGGGAAAGTTGTCAAGATATAGGAGAGATACGTTAATGAAGTGTTAACAAAACAAACGAGACAAGGTGAAAGAAGTGCGCAAGGTAAAAGCATAGCCAGGAAGGGTAAAGAAAGAGAGGGAGTGAGGAGTTAAGAATAGAGAAGTCTAAAAGGAAATTTGGGTGTTCAACCCCTCCCCCCCTAGGTAGGGTCGTGTCTTCCGAATCAGTAGCCTAGGAGGAGATGAGAAGGATTGAGCTCAGAATGAAGTGGTAGTAGAAGCCCTCACCGTGGAGACGTAGTGGTCCCCAAACCACAGGAGCCACAGCATACCTTCCTCGGGGGGCGGCAGGTGGCAGGAGGCGTGGTTCACTATCACTCCTGCAGGCAAGTGGTAAAAACTTGGTCATCATTACAAACAGACAAACATTTGCTGGCTCATAGAAACAACCCTTTGTTGGGAGGAAGCTTTAGATTGATTCGATTCTGGCATCGGTTGTTAATATTAATTCAACTATTGTTGTCACAAAGGTCGTCATAAGTAAGAAGACACATACTAATGATGTAACTTATACTTACCCGGCCATGTGTTGTATCCCGCCAGTTTTCCCCAAACCAGTCGGCCGAATTGGTTACTCTTTATGGGGAGTTTGGACGAGTATTTTTCTTTGGGGTTGGCGCTTGCCTAAGACGGGAAACTATTTAGTACACGTGATTGATAGGCTCTGATGTAAATCCATTTCAGTGAGCTTGGATGTAATACACTTAAATCTGTATCAATGCAGAACCTCATCAAGTTAATTGTTTACGAAACATAATTCTTAGGAAAATGAAAATGAGAGTTAATGTGTAAGATCTTCGTAGGTAATAAGAAAGAAAAACTATTGTTTCGTCAGTCATGAAATCCAGGAGATGACATCAAACTTGAAAATCTACGAATATTTTCAACATTTTGAGAATACAGATTCCTCGTATGATCGATAGCGGTAAAGAAGGAAGTGATAGCATATCAGCAGTAGTTAATGATGGCATAATACCAACTACCTAGATAGTCCTTAAATGTGAATCATATTTACATTATATTGAGCATGATCATAGAGTGCAAAGGCTTGGAAACCATGTTTCCGTCCCGGAGCGATCTCGTTGCCTTGAACGTAATACAAGGTACAAACCTCGCTGTTGTTGTAGGCGCTGCTGGCTTCGTCACCGGTCTTGTTGTCAGAAGAGCCCTTCTTGTAGAGCTTGCTGTAATCTCGAACAGATGACTTCAGAACGGACATCAGTATGCGATTTTGTTTAGATTTCTTAACAGTAACTGAAATATAAAAAGCAAAATATAAAAAGCACAAGAATAAAATTATGGAATTTCAGAAGACAAGGGGCTTTTACCATACAAATTGTCAAATGATTAGAAGATTCTTTTCCAATCTTTAGTTCAGCCTTCCCAATAGACTGCGACACAGGCTTGAATTAAGACATGTGAATAAGTGTTCAGGGCTCCTTCGTGACCAGGAATAGATTATGTAAAAATATAGACGTTACCATAACATGATCGACACATAAAACTACCAAGTTGAAAGACTACACAATTTCCCGAATGCCCCTCAAATAATAATTGAACCGAAATAGCCAATTCCGATGGACCAGTGACCAGGGCTGCTAGCGCATCTCAGTCACTTCTAGGCGTCGAACGTCATCAATTAAATGAATGTTCAGTGGGAAGGCTTCTAAAGTGCGCATAACTGCAACCGACTGACGGAACTGCTCACCGATCTGCTCCAGCTCAGGTTCTGTGTCTGAGTCTGATTGTCCCGGTCGGCGCAGCTGTGGCTTGTCTGACCTCCGCCGCCTCTTTTTCGTCAGCAGCCGGCGGCGGGGCTCAGAAGGAAAGGGTGGCTCTCGGGGATTTTCTTTCAGAGCGTCCTCATTAATGAGCAGCTCGAGGGTCTTGCGCACGAACGGAGAGTAGTGAGATTCATCTTAGGAGAAGACAATGCAGCGTGTCTTTTAAAAGGCCAGGAATGGTGTTAGAGAAAAGTTGAGTCCTAATGCTTTGGAAACATTTGCAAACATTTAATTACAACAAGATTGAAGGTAGCTAGTTGGTTACAAAGAGGACTATTTATCATAATTCATTAAAAAGAAAGTTAGTGGTACAAATTGAAGGCCCTAGATAAGCTATGCTAATGAGTTTTTGGGGAAAACTAGTAGGCAACTAGTAGATCAAATTAGAGTGTTTAGAGTAACTAGTGTGCAATCAATGTCCTTTTCAATTTCCTTTACGCTGCCAATGTCAAAGGCATGCACTCGTGCCACAGGAGGTCAGGAATCTTGAACTGAAAATCTAAACCTAAAAACCTAAATGAATGAGTTGTGACAAAAAAAGCCCAAACACATAAAGAACGAGAAATATACGTCTGATGATGAAGAGAAGACGATGACGGAGGTGGTAGTGAAGGGTATGACCCACCGGTTGTTGTTGGAGAATGGTGATGTACGATAAGGTGGGCTAAGTGGTTTGAGAAATTATTGAAAGTTGAAGAGATCTGGGAGACTGACATTGTTGCAGTATAAGGTATTGCACGGATGCAAGTTTTAACAACCTGGCATTACTAAGGAAGAGGTGTAGAAAGCGTCAACGGTGATGAAAACATGGAAAGCCACTGGGTTGGACGGGGTTGTGACTGAAGGTCTAATAGTTTGTGTAGTCGAATAGTTTGTTAAGCTAGTAAATAAGTGGTATGTGTCGGGCGTGAACTCGACTAAGTGGCGCAGTGCTTGCATTGTTCCACTGAATAAGGGAAAAGGAGGTACATAATGCAGTAACTCAATAGGCACTAGTTTGTTGAGTGTGGTTGGTGAGTCGCACTGAACAGTGTTAATCAACAGGATTAGAAACAGTAAGAATGGTGCGATTGGCAGGAACTGTGTTGCTTCAGGAGTGGTGGAGGATGCGCAGATTATACTTTTGCAGTGAGACAAGTTTATGAGAAGTACCTTGCGATGGGAAAGTATGTGCTCTGGACCTCATGTTTGGAAAAAGCCTACGAGAAGGGTCGACAGGGAGGAGTTGTGGAGGGTGTTGTGTTTGTATGGAGTAGCGGAAATTTGTTGAGAGCGGTCCAGAGTTTTCATATTGGCAACAGAGCACATGTCAGAATAGAGAGCAAGGTGAGTACTGCTTTCCAGTGAATGTGGGACAGAAAAAAATTTGCGTTATACTTCTCTGGCTGTTCTATGTCTACAATGATCGAGTGGTGATGGAGGGGAAAGGGTGTGGTATTGGGTCGAGGTTTTTAGAGCTGTAAGGAGCAAATGGAAGGAACTGGCAGGCTAGTGTTGTGCAGGATAGTACCGGAGAATACTAGAGTGTGTGAAGAGGAACCTGTGAGTTAATGTAATGAAAAGTAAAATAATGAAACGTTAGATGATGAACGATGCAAGCGGAATCAGTGTACACCTAAATAGTTATTTGAGGATGTTCTGTGCTCTCATGTGAAGACTGGACTAGTAAAAGCTGAGGTGAAGTTTAGAATGAAGGAAATGGTAAACTATTAGGTGCACTGAAGAGTGTGTTTAGGTGGTAGTTGTCCCAATTGCGCTCAATGAGGCTGAAACGTTGGTGTGGTTGCTTAGCCTTAGCTCTTCCTGCGGTGGAGGACCCACCCAAGCGCCCAGCACGAAAGCCAGGATAACCACCGACATACGCATGTTGGATATGTTGCTACTCCTAAACTAGACCAACACCCTTGAAAAAATTGATGTGGTCTAGCGGTCTACCATATAGATCACGCACCGACGTGATGTTATGACTGAGCCTGCCGGGACCAATATCTGAGCACGACGTCATGACGAGGTTGCCCGTACCGGGCACCCTCCTCTTCGTAGACATAGATCGAAAATGGCGTTCCCAACAATGCGGAAATACGTTTTCAAATTATATTTATGCAATGACAATACCAGTTTCATTTAAATGTTTACATTCCGTAGACCCATACACTCGATAACATTGATGAAGTACAAACTGGTAATACAGCCGGAATAAAGATACAGACACCAGGCCGCATCCCCCAGAAAGGGGGGTGGCCGACGGCAAGGCGCACCTCACACCCTCATACGCTCACACTCACACAACTTAGCCCTTTTGTGCTAAAGGGTCCGGCCGGTAGACCCTCAACTTACACTCTGGGTCCCGAGTGCAGTCCGAGGAACCGTCGTCAGCAGCAGGGCCCGACAGTTTTCACTGGTTTACCCCCGCCGCGTCCTAATGGCCGCCCCCCCACCCACCCACGACCATCCCGACAGCGGGATGCCAAGGGCGGGAATACACATCAGAGCAGCGTCAAAATCAACCATTCACAATCATTCTCCACTCACGCCTATTCATTGCACGCTCTCTCGCCACCTCCTCCACATTCATGTCTCTCCTTCCCAACGCCTGCTTCAGACCATCCACCCACCCAAACTTCGGTCTACCTCTAGGCCTGCGACCACTCGCCTCCGCATTCATCACCCTTTTCACCAATCTCCCTTCATCCATCCTCTCCATGTGCCCGAACCATCTCAGTACACGCGAATCCACTCTGTTCTCCAACTTCTTCACCAATAAAGATAACATTTGTAAATATAGAAATCGAGCTAATAGAATACCAATAACACTGGTTTTCGCAGTGTGGAAATAGTTTATTTCCAGATGTTAGTCAGACAGAGTAGGTCACTTGTGGGATTAGTTCCTGTTCATTACAATATCGTTACAATATCATTACAATTTCAACACATGAGAACAGTTTTTTCCTTTGGAGGCGTTACACTTAACATTCATGATACGCATTCTGTATCGCCACTATTAGCAATATTTCGGCGAGTAACCAGATCAGCTGTGATGGGTATGTCAAGTCAGCTGAGAGGCAAGGCGGGGGGAGGAGCAGGCGGTTATCGTTAGCAATGCAGGAAGGCTACGGTCACAGCTCACATGGGCAGAGCGAGGCGAGATATACGGAAGTCTGGTTGTCTGGCAACACCGCGTTGTGTGTGCTGTAGGAGTCACGCGGTTTGTCTGGATTGTGGGAGAGGGGGTAGTGTGTGGGGGTATATTGGGTAGGCCGTAGGGGCGGGCTTAGGGGTAAACAGGAAGTCGAGTATTTGGGGAAGGAGGGCTGGATTTTGGGGCCGTTTGGACAAGACGAGGCGTGTAGGCAGTGCTTGTTAGCTCTGCATTTTCATTATTTCCCCTTTAGTACTGTACACGGTTGATGTAGTTTCGGTACACCGTCGATGTAGTTTCTGTAAGCTAAGGGGAGGTTTGTACAAGAAATTGACATTATTTTTTCCGCATTGTGGCTGATATTAAGAAACGTTGGGCTATGTCCACAGTTTGAGCTAAAAGAGGAGTAATATGTTGCTAAGAGTTCTGAAACTAAGGGTAAGAGGTCGTTACTACCAGCCTTAGGGTTAAAGGGGGAATGAAAACGGTATTCTTCGGTAAGGTTTCCTATGCAAGACCATACTTTGGACATGGATGAGTTCATATTAATGGATTTAACGAAGTTCTTCATGATTCATTAAAGGATAGGAAGTAAGAATTTTTCGTTTTATCATGTCTCTTCTGAGTAATTTTATCTATTTTTGTTTTGGTGCGCCGATATCTGTTAAATGAACAATTTCGTTGTCACATTGTTATTTCTTATGGACTATGCCCCCAAGCCGTTTTAATTTTACGTGGTGTTCCCTTCGTTATTGGGATGCTGAGGTCTGCATCGTAAAAGAGAACAATGTTGAAGTATGCCTCCTTCTCGTCACAAGACATCCTGCGGTGGGAGGATGATTGTTTGTAAGCAGTGAACGATTGCCAGTTGGCTTTAACTATAATGTATTAGCCAATGGTTGTTTTTTTTTCAAGATGGAGAGTAGTAATGATGAAGGGAAACAGCTCCTTTCAAAATGGTTCAGACAGCATACGCCAAGCAAGGTCTGGGGAGAGGATTGGAGAGCAGAAGGATAAGTCAATGGACGAAAACAAGGCTGTGTGTGTATGAAAATGCATTATTTCTTCATTATTAAGGAGTGCAATATCGGATGAGGGTAAAAATGCCTCGACATCAACTTTGTCTCCCCCTAAAGTTGTTTAACGTTGATGTAATCTACAGGAAGGTAAGGCGCCGGAAGTTGACCAATGATGTTGACAAGTCGTGCGCATGATAGGAGTTCATTGGGAAATGCATATATCTTAAAAAATAGTTACAAGACTGTTTTCGCCCACTCTGAAGGCCAGTGCCTGTAGAGTAGTTTGTAGGGGATTGGAGTAAATGCGACAGTTTGATTTACTAGTGTGGCCATGCCTGTGCTCGGTCGGGCATTGGCAGTGGATGAGATGAAGTGGCCTTTATGCCCACTCGGGAAAGATCGTTTGAATGGTCTCTTGAGAGTTTTTTAGAGACAACCCGCTATTGGGTTATAGGTTTGAATTCGTTTCAGTGGTTCAGCTTAGATAAGTACGATATCCTTCTAAGTTCCATCGAAAGGGGAGTGTGTCGGACATGGGCATTTCGGGTAAAAGAAAAGTCAGGGTCTTCTCTTGAATTGGTGTGGTCTTGTTTACATCGTTCTCGTTAGCGATGTCATTCCCAGTCTAACGGTCGTGTTGACGAGTACTTCTAAAGCTTCTTATGGGTCCCAGAGGAGTCGTTTTTGATTGGGTCGTCATCCTACAAAGTCCCAACCAGTGTGTTAGCAGGTCAGCGACGAACAAGGGTATTGAGTAATGATATATTGGGAGCACTTCCATTGAGAACACGGTATGAAGTGTCTGGTGGAGGTGGTGGTGGTGGAGGAGCAGTCAGTTGTGAAAGCAGGTTAGAGAGCGTAATGTTCTTCTTCATTTGGCGTGGAGGAGGTATTTTGGGTTGAACAGAACTTCGTTTACCTGCATGCTTGCTGGAGGCGATCTTCGTTGAGTTTGAAGTGGGGTAGATTTGGTCTTCGACAATGACTGGAGACAGCGGGCTTCTGTCGTCTGAGGTAAGTGATAATCAAGCAGAGGAGGTAGTATTTTTTCATGTTGATTTGCACTTAGCTATGGCAGATTGTCATCCAGTTCTAGATCTGAGGCTCCCATTGTGCGTCGATTAGCAAGTGGGGGACGAGGCAAGGTAGAAAGGAAATAAGCAGCTCTGATCTTGTTGCCCAAGTGCCGGGCTGAGTAGGGGTCTGTCGTCGTGAGTTTCTCTGGGTTAAGGGGGAGGGAGCATCAAGCGATGGGTTGGAGAGGACTCTAGTGGCGGGTACCCCCACTGACACGGCTGCCAAGCTTGGCATCAGAGTAGGAGAGGCACTCTAGTATGAACAGAAAGTAACTTTAAAGAGTCTGTAATAGAACCAGTCATATGATGATGCAGGATGGTTTTCCAAGCAGTTTGCGCATTACAAGGTCGGGCACCACAATTGGGGCCATGTGCGTCTTTACCACAGCAGAAACACGTACCTGAATCATCTGTGAGTCGACGGGCATCACTCCCATGACCAAACATTTGGCAGTTGTATCAGCCTCTGGGATTATGAATATATAACGGGCTATCTGTGTAATAAATTGTCGGGCTGTCAGACATTGTGAACATCTGTGGATTTTTAGGAGTGGGTTGGTTTGTTGTGTAGTAGCTACCCTAGGTCATGGTCCCATGAATTGTGTCAAGACTAGGATGTTCTTCTACTAATGTAGTCGGAATTATTTTGTCAAAATAGACATTTCTGTATGTGCACAGATGATACTATTGTAAATAATATTTTCGCTCCATGTAATCCGAACCGGCGGCCCATATAGATGAGCAGTGACGAATTCAAATTGAACTTTCGAGGAACGATAGGTAGCTCCGAGCTTTGACAGAGGCCAACTCGACGAGAATATATTTTATTGAATCATATCTACCATTTACCGCACCATTCTTGAAGATACAACCATTGTCACAAAGGCTAATATTATGCTTCATCTTCTATACCAGAAGTATATTAATTTTGGTTTCTGTACTCCAGTATCGAATTATTCTTATTGTCAATCATTGAATCATTTCCTAGCGGTCATGAAGTGCATATATTTCAGTGCTATGTATATATTTTATGAATAACTTATGTAGTCTATTAACCATTTCATTATCTCATACAATGTTTTATACCAATCTTTACACTGTGTTAACGCATTTCGTCATGAAATTTGTATATCCAGTGCTATGAATATATTTTATGTACAATTTATGTCACCTATTCAACCCTTTAGTATTCATATCTTACCTCATCATTACAGTATGTTAGCGCATTTCGATTTCCCAACACCATGTTCTCAGGATTTCTTAGCTTCATGTGTTGGTGGTTTTCCCAATCCTATGTATTTCGTAATTTTCTCAACCCTATGTATTTCGTGATCGCCCCACCTCATGTATTTCGTGCCAGGCATTCCTGATTCTTACCTCAAATAAGATGTTGGCTGTCAATCATTGATTTTAATATTATAATTTATAATCTGTCGCATTAAATCGGAACCAGCAGCGAATTTCAAATTGAATTTTTGTTTACGTTAACTCAAATAGTGTTCACGGCAATAAAGTTTTATGTGTACTATTTAAAAAAATTGAAAACCCATTGCCAGATGATTGATGTAAAGGATTTAATAATAATTTAATAATTATACTAATTGTCATCCATATATGTAGGTATGTGTGTGCACATACGAATGCGTATTATACTGATTGTCATCCATACATGTAGTTAGGTGTGTGCACATATGAATGTTTATTATACTGATTGTTCATCCATATATGTAGGTAGGTAAGAGCACAAAGGAATGTGTATTATACTAATTGTCATCCATAGAAGTAGGTAGGTGTGTGCACATATGAATGTGTATTAAACTGATTGTCTTCCATATATGTAGGCAGGTGTGCACATATGAATGTGTATACACTTATTGTCATCCATATATGTAGGTAGGTGTGTGCACATTTGAATGTGTATTTGTATGTGTACATGTATGATGGAATATTGTGAATTCCACTCAGTTCCATGAATGCGAGCCAGCAGCACACTAGAGATGAGCTGCGATGAATTCATTTTGGATTTATCAATCCCATGCACATGTGTTTTTTATAAGATTTTCGATAACATATTGTGAATCATGTTTTGAAACATGATGTAGCTACAAACCCGCCGCCGACAGATGTGCTGTCACAAATTCACTTTATCTTTCGTTTCGCTGATTCAAGTAGCGCATATGAAAACTAAGTTTGATGTATTATACCTAAGTATTGAAAACCCATTGCTAGACGATGGAAACAAAATGATTTAATAATAATAATAATACTATTACAGGCGTATTATCAAATCTTATTAGGTTTCGGATGTTCTCACTTTGTTCCTTGTCTTTCACCTACACAAGGATGAACCCATTTTTAAGCTCAGATGTGCTCTGCAAAGGACCCCTCAGATCAGCGTGAAGTGGACGATTGTGTTGAATTGTGTTTGTTTCGGCAAGATATCTTCATGTGTTTCCTGGTTTTCAGAGTATTGTTTGTGAAATCATACGCGGTTACGGTAATTTCTCCTGGAATTTCGTCCGGCAGTGGTGCTCATCGCGTTTTCAGTTTTGCTTTGTTGTTTTATTATACAGGTCCAACCCATCAGATACAGATGGAGGGAGCGGGGAGTTGCTGTTCTTGTGACTGTCCACCTAGCCCTTTAGAGAGTGAGGGTCTTGATTCTGAGTAACACTGGATTCCAGTGTCATTGCGGAGTTTTTTTTTGCTAGGTCAGTTTTTTCCTCAATTGCAACTCATCGGGATTGAGATTCCCGCGAGCCTGCCCACGAAGGAGACTGAGGTATTATGGTCTAAGATTATGCAACCTACCACACGCACTGCAAGTTGACGACACGCCCAAGAATCAACCATCATCATTAGGGCTCAGTGCCGTGAGAGGCTCTCTAGTCTGGCTCTTGGGCTCCTAGTCAAGTTCATGATTGGATTATCCAACCTCTTTTCGCGTACAGGGAGGCCAAGTCACAGTAGAAAGTTGGGAAGGCAAAGTGGTGTTGGGTAGGAGGTGACTGGCTCATCACCTCTGTCCACTTCGCCACCAGACTGCTCCATCCGATCATTTAGCAAAGCCACATGCAGGGACATGCGAAAGCGAGGAGTGACAGGCTAAAAATGTATACAATGCGGCCCCAACACAACGCCACCAGTTGCAGCCCGGGGGACGAAGAGCCACCGCTGCGTAAAGGCCTTCCCATGCGTCGCACAAACGTCTTTTATTTGCTACGTTTGACCACTTGGACAGTTGTTGAGAGTAGATTGCAGAAATAATACACAAATACAATTTACGTAGAATTAGGAAAAATATAAGCAAAAATAAACAAAGCAGTGAGAGGGTTAGAGTAACTAAACTAAGAGAAAAAGTAGAAGCAACGATAAGCTAAGCAAAAATAAACTATAAATGAAACAATGAAATAAGCAAACATAAATTATAAAATGAGGAAAACTCAAAGGAAAATGAAACGATAAAAGAAGAATAGAAAAAATAAGGGAGAGTTGTCATGATAGAAGGAGAGATCGTTTGTTAATGTAGTTCAAACAAAACAAACAATGGCAATGGTTAAGGAAATACTAGGTTAGGGTGGAGAATGAGAGAGTGAAAAGTGAAGAATCGAAGGGTATGAAAAGAATTAGGGTATTCTCCCCCTAGGTTGGGTCATGACCCCGTGCGACCCGTAACCAGCAGGTCGGAATGATTTGCATCAAATGAGAGTCGGTTAAAGACCAAAACTTGGTTGCCGGTGGTGCAGGAAAGTTTACAGTAATGATTCGCAGTGGGTGGTGGATTCCATGTTGTTCCGCCCAGTGAGCAGAACAGCCTAGCAAAGTACTCATTCACTCGTCAAAATGATATGATCTTAATGAACAGCTTTTTCGGAATACATTTTTGGAAACTTGCAAACAAAATTTAGAGTGCCATCTGCGCAAACCCCATTCCTACAAGATTCTAGTCGTCTTTTACACGCAACCCACCAAGCCACCCCAACACTTCCACCGAAGGATGCCTCATCCAGCAGCTCACCAACAGAAGCTGTGGACTCTGTGCCGGGTGGACTGTATCTGATCCGCCTGAAGCAGTGCACCGCGTCCGCGTGCTCCCCAGAACACTCGGCGTGCTGGCCACGGCGGAAGGCCCATTCCTAGGGCAAGGAATAAGCTGGATCACGGCTACTTAGATTTGTAGGCTTGAGTAACCTCCGGGGTGTCACAAAAGTAGTCAAAATCGATTAGAAAGAGAAGAGGAAAGAGAAACCAAAATATTTCAAGTTGGGAAACAACGGTCCCCTCGTTTCTATCTGGTCACTTTGAACTAATATTGGACGTTACAAGGACTGCACCCGATCCTGAAACTGTAGGCGGCCATAGCTGGAAATGGGAAGAGGCGAGGCAATTGAAAATAAACGGGTAAATATTGCTCTCATTTAACACTTACTCGCTGAATGAGGCCAATAAGGTGATCATCCTGACACTGAGCAACTGTTTAACGCATGCAAGCCGAGGAAAAGCAAACCTAGACTAATCATGATTTAGTTGCCGTAAATTGATTGACCCTAAACGAGTTTCTACAATTTAGAACAAGCTTTCATGTGCAATCGGTATTGTGTTGTCAACTTGTACAGCGGCTCATCAACGATTAATAATGAAGAAAAATAATAGTGACACAGTTAAGCAGAACAGTTCTTTGGTCGTGACACGTTACGGGAACAATCGTGTTCATACGCTCAGATATTAACCTTACCGTTCCTAAGCTGTACCATTACTCAGTCATTCCTTGTGATATGCCTTACTGTTACTTAATCTGATTTGATGGTCCTAGATCATCCTCGTACGTACTTTAGATTCATTGTGTACATTTATGTATTGTTATATTGTGCACAAGAAATAATAAAATACCGTTTGTGAATTAATACTGTTATTTATTCACATTTTTATTTTTTTCGTGTATTTTTTACGACAGTTTAGCAGTTTGAAGATGAACCTGATCGTAGAAGGGCTGCCATGGCCGAGTGGTAGGCGTATCCGACTGCAGTGCCAGCCTCTGGCGCTGCATGTCGCGAGTTCGAGCCTTGGCAAAGACACGGCGGTCTTGTGGCAGGGAGATTAGGCGGCTCTCCCCTCTGTGTCAGCCTAACTTAGCCATCCTCCTGATAAGGAGGAAACAGCTGTATGTCTATACATACATACAAGAATACCATAAAGAAAAAAACGTGCCATCGATTCAAGACTTGTAATTGAATACTGGTATTGCAAGTGACGCGTGTGGCTATAGATACACGAACCTGGACCAGTGCAGTGTAAATTTACTTCTTTAGCCCTGCACCAATATTTGAAACTAAATCTGAATTGCCAACATGAGCTTAGCAGTGATGTACGGTAGAAACGTTTTCATTGCTGAGACGTCCTCACACGTAAACAAAAGCATCATCTGATTTCGAGAGTTATGGCAAACAAGTGATCAAACTGTATGATCAAAGGACCAGCATTTTCTACACAAAAGATCGGCACATTCTTGTGAACGGTGAAGGTCAACAATCATGAGTGACAATGAAACAAACGTAATTTTAACCACACCAGAAATGGCAGGTAGACTGGGTAGCAGAGTCTCCGACAACACAGAGTATGAGAGGCAGCAGGTAGGTAGGAATGGGAGGGGAAGGAAATAAGATGGTAAGGTAGGTGAGGTATGCAGAAGACACCGGTTCAGGGCAGTGCCTACTGTGCTGGTCAGGGAATGGGAAGACACATGCATACCTGCCAATCTGCATCTCAGAGCTCTAAACACAAGCAAAATAATGCGACGGAACGCTAAATGAACGCTAAATGCGAGATAAAATGTACTATGAATAGAAATGGTGACTCTAGCAAATGTAATTCAACTTAGAACTTGAAAAAAAAAAGTAATAGTTTCCCCAAATAAAAAGTAGAATAACCGTTTCGATTGAATACACTTTCTTAGTGCTAGTTTATACGTAAAATGTAGCCTGACCCACCATACTTCAGGGCAGGGTCTACCTAGTGGGCAAGGATTTGGGGGGGATTGAGCAGAGCCGCGCACCTGCGGCAGGGGCACCCGAATGGCTCTCGACACAGCGCGAGTGACTTCACCTGAACAACCCGCAACGCAGTGCGCGTGGCCTCACCTGAATGACCGTGACATAGCGCGAGTGACTCCTTCTCCAACACGGTGCGAGTGGCCTCACCTGAATGACCTGTGACACGGCGCGAGTGACTCCATCTCCAACACGATGCGAGTGGCCTCACCTGAATGGCCTGTGACACGGTGCGAGTGACTCCATCTCCAACACGGTGCGAGTGACCTCACCTGAATGGCCTGTGACACGGTGCGAGTGACTCCATCTCCAACACGGTGCGAGTGGCCTCACCTGAATGACCTGTGACATGGCGCGAGTGACTCCATCTCCAACACGGTGCGAGTGGCCTCACCTGAATG
>SDVV010001146.1:0-26842 GCA_016164225.1 Gammarus roeselii | reverse complement strand
TGGGATATCATTTCACGAAAACATAACCTTTTCACACCAAAAATTCGATGTGAGCATCTTCGCGAAACAAAAATAATGACTTCGACCTCGCTCTCCTGTGTTATCTTGATCCTTGGTACCAGTGACAGTCTGTGGGTTCTTTATCAAAGACGAATATTTATTCCTCACCTGAAGCTGTCAACTCGTCATATCAGTGTAGCATTTATCATCTGGGTATGTTTTTTTTTCTCTGATCTATTGGTGTTCGAGACCAACGCTCTTAGTACACATTTGAGATAAACGAGGACCTTTGGGAGAAGTGTATGCATGACTTGTAATCCTAGCCTTGTATCCAAAACTTTGTTTATAGTCTTCAGCGAGCTTTTTATAGACGCTATTTTTAATCACTATCACATGTTTGTGACATCGAATCGTTTCAGATTTTCTTCTTGCTATTATCCACATTTCCATTCATTATGTTCCCGCAGATATCCGAAATATACCCACTTCTCCTTGCACTCAAACGTTTGAGACAGGATTCTCTTTTCTCATGCTTCATTACCAACATATTTGAACAAAATCAGATATACATTTGACTTTATTATGCAATTTTCCACTTCTTATACATGTCACCCTTTCATCACCCCATTTGATAATCCGGTTTCCTTCAATTCTAGCTTTTTTTTTTGAGCTCATATTTCCTCGTTCATTTTTAGGATAATCATATTCAAGATAATGGTGTCCTTTGAGATGGCGCCAAAGCCCGGATGTGGAGCCTGATTTGCTTAACTTTATCTCCGCACTGCAAATAACACATACCCCCGTCTTTTCATTCCTGTTAAAATACTTCCACATCAAACTGGGCAGCATCTTTCTTCCCCGAAAGCGAATCGCTATCTGAAGGAGTACAGATATGAGTCCAATTTATACATACAGGATCGTTACCTTCACTGCGATGGCGCATGTATGGGCTACCATGTAGGCATTTACACAGATTTTGTGCATAAGGGTTACCATACACTGCCGGATGCATGAATACATTCCTAACCTAACCTAACCCATAGAACAACATCCCTTGCTGTTGATACAAGATATTTCATCTGCATCAGCTTCATACAATGTTATGTTAAAAGAAGTAATCATCCTATCCGATCCTGCCCTAACTTATGTACGATATTCAGTCGATGTTTTATGCAATGAATAACAAATTATCTCCACTTGACTCTACATTTTGATCTATCCTTTGCAGTTTTGACAACTAATTATTTCTACTTCGCAATCAATCTCGACTCATATATATTACCAGAGAGGTCAAATTTTCTCAATCTTAGATGGATTGTATGTTACAAGTAATTCATATTTGTTTCCATCATACAAATGACCTCTTCATCTCATACAATGTCTAACACATTTTCTTCAATATCTCCTGACACTTCATCCTTTGACGACTTGCACAGTCGATCTGTCTTTTTTCTTTCCAATATTTTTTTCAAACTCTTCACGATGACAGCGTTTCAGATGTCTCCACACGTTACTCGTCAATTTATGTTTATTTATTTTATTTATTTCTAGCATAGTGTACAGACCCCCATCACCCCAACTCTTTTGAAAAATCGAGGACTCAAGCTATAACCCATCCTCCCACAACAAAATCCCAATATTGACTGAATATTTTTTTCATCGGATTCTGATTTATATCTCACCATTCTGTCACACATATACAGCATTTACCCCGAGATAGGTTTTTGGGTAGCGTTGCAACCCTTGAAATATATTCTCCTACCGAATTCAACAATTTCATTGTTTCCTTCGACCAACGCAATGTATGCTATTTCATCGCTTAACCTCTGAGTTGTAGGATATTAAAAACAATTGATTTAGGATTTACATACTTTTATTAGTATCATTTACAGATCTTGCTGACAACATCAATGACTTCTAACTCGTTTTTTCGATTACAGCATGCACGTACGTATACAGGTCTATAGACGGACATACGTACATACATAGCTACATAATTGTTCGCCGAAGCGAGTGATGATAGGCTTAAAAATTTGCAAACTCATTATAATATCAAGCATTATGACGTGATTGGAGTTAGTGATACGTGGGCGATAAGCGGATACGGACGGATCATCCTCAAATAGATAAAAATGGATGTTCACATCTCAAAAATTTGTTTACGAGTGTTGGATGAAAAAATCTCCGAAGATGAACTAGCTTGGTTCGAGGATATATTGACAAGTGATGAAGATATCAATTATCTACAAATGCGGAAAACAAGAATCGCAAGGGCGAGAACTATTATCTATATATGGAAGGACAATGAAGAAAACAGGATTTGGGTGACTGATTTCGAAACAATTCAGACGTATGAAACAGAGTTCAAATAAAATAAGAAGGTATATCTTGAAATTTATATGTCCCAAGCAGAAAACTTCCACACATGTAAGAAAATTGGGTTAGTGGCAAATAAATTCTATCCAGGGACTGAAGAAAATTTGGAGTATATGATGGAGTTTCTTTCGGATACAAATTGGAGGTAAATTGAATTGGATAAGATTTGTATAATAAAGTTCGCACAGAAAAAGAAGAAGTACATTTACGGATATGCGAGGATCTACATTTATGGAAACATGGGGATGGAAAAGGTTTCCTAATTTGTATCAAAGATATGGTGGAGTATATGAAGGAATTTGAGAGGAGACTGCTACAAAGTGATGATGAGTACTGTTGTATGTACGCACCATGTTGATACAAAAAATGCAGAAACATTGATACATCCAGCAAGATTGGGTGACTGTACGAGCCATGCTGTAATTGAAAAAACGAGATAGAAGTCATTGATGATGTCAGCAATATCTGTTATTAATACGAATAATGCAGAAATAAACCGTGTCAATCCCTATTTAAACGTTTATAATATCCTAAGACTCAAAGGTTAAGTAATGAATTTGCATATAACGTGTAATTAGGAGGCAACATCGAATTGTCGTGAAAAATTTGCTGGATCAAAATTGGAAGTGTGTATCAAAACTGCAAAGGTTATATAAAAAAATGTAGAGTCAAGTGGAGCTAATTTGTTATGGATTGTATATATCAATGACAAAATACCGTACATAAGTTAGGTAAGGTTAGGTTTTTGACATGTACATACGTATACAGGTCTATATACGTACATAAATACGTAATTGGTCGCCGAAGCGAGTGATGATAGGCTTAAAGATTTGCAGACGCATTATAATAGCAAGTTGTATGACGTGATTGGAGTCGGTGTTACGTGGACGATTAGCGGACACGGACAATCATCCTCAAATAGATATAAATGGATGTTCAGGTGACAAAAATTTGTTTACGTGTTTTGGACGCAGAAATCTCCGAAGATGATATGAGTCGGATCGAGGATATATTGACAAGTGATGAAGATATCAGATATCTCAGAATGGGTACAACAAGAATCAAAAGAGTGGGAGATAACATTCATATATGGATGAAGGAAAAAGGAAGTCTACTCTGGGTAACTGACATTGACAGGTTTCAGTCGTATGTAACAATTTTCATGGGTAATAAGAGAGCAACTATCGAAATTGATATGATCCGAGTGGAAAATCATCTTGATTGTAATGAAGCTGAAGTGGTGGGCAACGGTTTTTTCCTAAGAACCAAAGAAAACCTGGAACGTATAAAAGAATTCCTCATTGATGAAAAACAGACTGACATTGAATTTGAGAAAATTCGAATAATTAAAGTTCAAGAAGATTTGAGAATTACATTCGTGGACTCAAGGGCACGGAACAGCCTTCGGTGTTCGCTACAAAGATATGGTGGATAATATGATAAAATTTGAGCGGAAACTTAAACATCGTGATGATGGAAATGGGTGACTGTACGAGCCATGCTGTAATCGAAAAAACAAGTTAGAAGTCATTGATGATGTCAGCAAGATCTGTAAATGATACTAATACAAGTATGTAAATCCTAAATCAATTGTTTATAATATCCTACAACTCAGAGGTTAAGCGATGAAATTGCATACATTGCGTTGGTCGAAGGAAACAATGAAATTGTTGAATTCGGTAAGATAATATATTTCAAGGGTTGCAACGCTACCCATAAACCAATCTCAGGGTAAATGCTGTGTATGTGTGACAGCATGGTGAGATCTAAATCAGTGTCCGATAAGAAAAATATTCAGTCAATATTAAGATTTTGTTGTGGGACGATGGGTTATAGCTTGAGTCCTCGATTGTTCAAAAGAGTTGGGGTGATGGGGGTCTGTAAACTATGCCGGAAAGGAAAAAAAATGAATAAACATAAATCGACGAGTAACGTGTGGAGACATCTTAAACGCTGTTATCGTGAGAGTTTGAAAAAAATATTGGAAAGAGAAAAGACAGATCGACTGTTCAAGTCGTCAAAGGATGAAGTGTCAGGAGATATTGAAGAAAAATGTTTTAGACCTAGTATGAGATGGAGAGGCCATTTGTATGATGGAACCAAATATGCATTATTTGTAACATACAATCCAACTAAGATTGAGAAAATCTGACCTCTCTGGTAATATATATGAGTCGAGATTGATTGCGGAGTAGAAATATTTAGGTGTCAGAACTGCAAAGGATAGATCAAAATGCAGAGTCAAGTGGAGATAATTTGTTATGCATTGTATGAAACATCGACTGAATATCGTACATATGTTAGGTTAGGATCGGATAGGATGATTACTTCCTTTAACATAACATAGAATGAAGCTGATGCAGATGAAATATCTTGTATCAATAGCAAGGGATGTTGTTCTAAGGGTTAGGTTAGGTTAGGAATGCAATAATGCATCCGGCAGTGTTTGGTAACCCTTTTGCACAAAATGTGTGTAAATGCCTACATGGTAGCCCATACATGTACCAACGCAGTGAAGGTAACGATCCTGTATGTATAAATTGGACTCATATCTGTACTCCTTCAGATAGCGATTCGCTTTCGGGGAAGAAAGATGCCGCCCAGTTTGATGTGGAAGTATTTTAACAGGCATGAAAGACGGGGGTATGTGTTATTTGTAGTGCGGAGATAAAGTTAAGCAAATCAGGCTCCACATTCGGGCTTTTGCGCCATCTCAAAGGACACCATTATCTTGAATATGATAATCCTGAAAATGAACGAGGAAATATGAGCTCAAAGGATGCAATGGGCGCATTGATAGAACATAATAAACCGGACTTGGGTTTCAAATCTAATGAGAAAGACAGTTCTCAAATTGGCGTGAGCGTAAAAGAAAGTATGGTGCCACTAACACTCAAGCTAAGAATGTATGAAGATTGGGTGAAAACGGCTAAATCGATGTGGTGGGAGACAGACCCAAACCATAACCGAAATTGAAAATAAGGGGAAGTGTGGGGTACTCTCAGGGAAATGGATATCAATGACAGTGATATTGAAATGTGCGAAGAAAAAACAAAAGGCTAAAGTTGAAGGAAACCGAATTATCAGATGGGGTAATGAGAGGGTGACAAGTATAAGAAGTAAAAAATTGCATAATAAAATCAAATGTATACCTGATTTTGTTTCAAATATGTTGGTAATGAAGCGTGAGAAGAGAGAATCCTGTCTCAAACGTTTGAGTGCAAGGGGAATTGGGTATATTTCGGATATCTGCGGGAATATAATGAATGGAAATGTGGATAGTAGCAAAAATAAAATCTGAAATGATTCGATGTCACAAACATGTGATAGCGATTGAAAATAGCGTCCATAAAAAGCTCGCTGAAGACTAAAAACAAAGTTTTGGATACAAAACCTAGAATTACAAGTATTGCATACACTTCTCCCAAAGGTCCTCGTTTATCTAAAATGTGTACTAAGGGCGTTATTCTCGAACGCCCTCATGACGAGTTGACAGCTTCAGGTGAGGAATAAATATTCGTCATTGATAAAGAACCCACAGACTGTCACTGGTACCAAGGATCAAGATAACACAGGAGAGCGAGGTCGAAGTCATTATTTTTGTTTCGCGAAAATGCTCACATCGAATTTTTGGTGTGAAAAGGTTATGTTTTCGTAAAATGATATCCCATGTATATATATGTATATATAATTATGTCAAAATCTATTATCAATAAAAATAATATATCTAATGAATCTTTGTTAGCAATATCCTAAATTTACCTCGATTGAAATAGCATTGAAAATGCACTAAAACGCCTCTTGCCTTACGTTGAAAATGTGATAGATATTAAGCTAATTGAAGTTGTACACAGCTCCCTCAGCAATTGTAGATAAGTATATCTCATTAGGTGAAGGGTAACCAAACCATAAATGGTCTAGGACCCCTCCATCCAGTAAATCGTCTTCTAAATGTTAAAGTATACATTTGCAAGGGATCAATAACGCAAATTCCATAAAGATGCATATTGGACTTGCACCTCTTAAACATCCATTCCTCCAAAATATCTGACATTTAACTCTGAGTCCAGGAGAATAACGCTATTTTTTACTACGATACCATTCAAATCTATAACATATTTTTAGACCTACTCCAGTCACGTATAATACTTCAGATATATCTTGCATCTGATTCACCCATTGTCTCTGAACAACATCAAGCAAAGTCACATCCTGGATATAACCAATAATGAGCCTGACATGAGTCTCCAGTTTAAAGGTTAACCCGATATTGACACGGCAAAATGCGGTAATCGTCTCTGTCTGGATACATAAACTTCTCCAAGTACCCCAACAAAGAATCATTTGTACGATGAAACAAATAAATGACTGCTGGGACTAATGAAAAAAGCGAAACGACCAACGAATACTCGAGTGAGATGATTTGCTTGGAGCAACGTGTTACAGTATGATGCTTGCATGTCCGAGGCCTCAGACCTGCAGCTAAGGGTAGCAAACAGTAAAATACTCATGTGAAATAATACCGTAAAACAAATACGAAGATAATTAGGATTGCGGTCGTATCGATAATCCACAGAAACACTACCACCCGAGAACACTTTTGCGTGAAAAAATATGAAAGCATGCCAACATGAACATGTTGAAACCTGTAAATGTTCATAGCCTATATTCAACATCAAGCTGGCACCAAGCATCTCACCGCTGGAAAAACTCCAGCAAACAACCTCCGAAAATGAGTCAAAGAAAGCACAACTAGCTATGCTCTCCTAATATATACCCATATTTCTTGCATAACTACATCAAATATCCTAACAATTCAGGTTTGAGCAGTAAAAATTTATATTCAAATAAGTCATTCAATAACAAACATAGTAATATATATCTTACCGTGTGAAATATTCCAATACAATCATATATAGCGTTGACAAGACCTAATAACGTACATCTATATAATCCGTATGGAAGCAATCGTAGATATAAGCAATAAGATACCGAAAGGAAGCTGAAATATACCGTAAGAAAAACAATTCTCCAAGAGGACCATATATCTCGAGATAAGATGTTTGTGTGACAGTTGACATATAAAGATCATCAAGCTAATTACCATTTGCGGTTTGGACACCGCCTGACTCCGGTTAACCCCTCCCCTCTTCCCCACCCGACACGGGCAGTCTCTATGTACCATCAGTAACACACTTGACCAGAATAGAACTAAATAAACATATAACTACAATGTCCGAGATATACAGCAACTAAGTCGGACACGTTAACAAATAACATACATCCTAACAAATACATCGCCGACTCACAAAAAACTTGCGTTCCTGGTATCTCTATGTACCATCAGTAACTAACTTGACAACAAGATCAATTTGTCTTAACATAAAACTATGATGTCTGAGATATATAACCCTTGAGTCACACACATTAACAAATAACATACTTCATAACAATTACATTCGATAATAGGTTCAAAGATCTAGTCATCCTATATCTAATTCCTTCACAAAGCATATATGTAGTCCCTAATCAAGACCCATCTAATTCCTTCACAAAAGCATATATGTAGACCATTATTAAGACCCATTTAATTCCTTCACAAAAGCATATATGTAGTCCCTAATTATCGCCAATGTAGTTCCTTCACAAAGCATATATGGAGTCACCAATTAAGACCCATCTAATTCCTTCACAAACCATAAATGTAGTAAGTATTTCCAGGGCCGTTTTGTAGTAAGTATTTCCAAGGCTGTTTCCGCTCCTCATTTTTCCAGGGCGTTTTCGCACCTCGTTTTCCAGGGCGTTTTTCGCACCTCGTTTTTCCAGGGCGTTTTTCGCACCTCGTTTTTCCATGGCGTTTTTCGCACCTACATACACTACTCCCGTCCCTTGACCTGTCTTCCTCTCCCGTCCCTCTACCTGTCTTATTCTCCCGTCTCTTGACCTGTCCTCCTTTCTTGTGCCGCGACCTGTCCTCCCCTCTCGTCCCTCGACCTGTCCTCCTCTCCCGTCCCTCGAACAGTTTTCCTCTCCCGTCTGTCGTCATGTCTTCCTCTCGTCCCTCGACTTGTTCTCCTCTCCCGTCTGTCGTCCTGTCCTCCTCTCCCATTCTCGACCTGTCCTCCTCTCCCGTACCTCGATCTGTCCTCGTCTCCCATCCCTCGACCTGTCCTCATTTCCCGTGCTTGTTCCGATATTTATGCTCTCTTATAGCTTTATTGAGCGGCGTCCGATTGTAGGCGTGATGCACCTTGCCAGAGCGGACGGTTTGGGTTCGAGGCCGCTAATACCCCTATTGATGAGTGTTCCCTTCTGGACTGAGGGGAGTCTTGGTGGATGCGTGGTAAGGTGTCATCTGGACTGAGGGGAGTCTTGGTGGATGCGTGGTAGGGTGTCATCTGGACTGAGAAGAGTCTTGGTGGATACGTGGTAGGGTGTCATCTGGACTGAGGGGGGTTTTGATGGATACGTGATAGGGTTTCATCTGGACTGAGAAGAGTCATGGTGGATACGTGTTAGGGTGTCACCTAGACTGAGAGGAGTCTTGGTGGATACGTGGTAGGGTGTCATCTGGACTGAGAAGAGTCTTGGTGGATACGTGGTAGGGTGTCATCTGGACTGAGGGGGGTTTTGATGGATACGTGGTAGTGTGTCATCTGGACTGAGGGGAGTCATGGTGGATACGTGGTAGGGTGTCATCTGGACTGAGGGGGGTTTTGATGGATACGTGGTAGTGTGTCATCTGGACTGAGGGGAGTCATGGTGGATACGTGGTAGGGTGTCATCTGGACTGAGGAGGGATTTGGTGGATACGTGGTAGGGTGTTATCTGGACTGAAAGGAGTCTAGTCATGGTGGATACGTAGTAGGGTGTCATCTGAACTGAAGGGGGTTTATTGAATACGTGGTAGGGTGTCATCTGGACTGATGTTGGTGGATACTTAGTGAGGTGAGCAACGGATAATGTAACACACGAGCTCAAACAACAGCTAGCAATGAAACAACCTCATCCGCTACGGAAATGCGTTTCAAATTTAGAAAACGGGAAACATTTTTAAATGCAAACATAATAACGAAAGAAATTCTAAAATCTAGACTTTACTCATCTACAACAATGTCGTCTGTTAACAGGGTCGGTTTCGAACAACCATCTCATATCTATTTCACGAAGTTGTGGCTGTTCATCGGCTTGTACCAGAAATGTTTGTTCCCATCTTATCCTGTTTCCAACGGTTTCACCCAAAGTGGGCGCCATTGGAATAGCAAGGGCAATATCGTAACAATGCTGTTCATGCATTGCTTATCTATAATTTTTTTCATTGAAAGTTGTTAATGATTTTGTCGTTAAAAGATAGCAAAAGTAACGCAGAGGACCTCAGTGGGCAGCGCAGAACAATCAAAGAATGAATTTTTTGCCTCCGGAATATCGTCGACTCATCAAAAATTGGATTAAGGCAAGAACAAACAGCAGTTGAAGAGGTCAACTCGTTCACCGATTTCGTTTACTGATATTTGCCAGTAAATTTCATCCGAATTATTCGTGCAGCCGTGACGTGATTACTACGGAATGATCCATACAACAAAAAACAATTATTAATAACAAAATGTTACCCGAGCGTAAATGCGCATTAACAGAAGTGGGCCAACAGTCAATGCGTTTATAATGCGATCGATACATACATTAGGATGGCCGTTTTATGCCTACTGTTTCCAAAAAGAATATCGGCTATGAAAGCGCAATGACGCTGCTCACAGATTCATGAATTCAAAATTAATTGAGGAATAATGTCAGGTTAACAAATTACCGAAATATCAGAATCCTCAGATGATGCGTACCAAGTCTTCGTCAGCATGCGCTGTTCTGAGGACAATATTTGCTACCTAGATATAGTAAATGTTAACTCCGTATTGATAAGAAGATGGTACATAGGGTTAGTTAAAAAAATTGTTACCAATGTAAGTTAATGAATCCAAAGCTTTGCAGACAAACACTGCATCAGGAAAGTTATTGACGTGTCACAGTGGGAGAATGTTCCATCGGCAAAACTGAGTCACCGTGTGGTTACGTCTGAGTCACCGTGTGGTCACGTCTGCTAGCATGGGAGTGTTTTAATGACCGCTTGTACATAAGAAAAATCGATAAAATTTTTAGTAGAAGCCTAAATGTTTCTACAAGAAGTCAGAATATGATAAACGAGGCGGTAGTACAACAAAAAAATTAGGTGGAATTGGTAGCAAATTAAGATTTTTAATACAAGGCCAAACGATTTGGATAATTTCCCGGCAACAATAAAGTTGTGACATTGCCAGTTGATTCTCTGGTCTACAAATTCCCGGCAACAATAGTGACGAAACTTTTAAAGTTGAGTCCTACTATTTCCCTGCAACAATAGTAACGTGACCTTTCCAGTTGAGTTTCTGGTCTACTATTTACTCGGAGTCACTTAATACATCGAGTTCAGTGCCCACTCATCTTCTACTGGCTCACTCATCAAACCACTGTAGAGTCTTCTGCAAATGTAATGGGTCCATCTATGTGCACTTAGAGCTGAAGAAGGCCGAGTTAAATGCGGTATGACTGTACTCGGTAGATTTGACCACACCACATATCTATCCTGGTTGATGAACCTCTTTGAAGAAGCCGTGCACTTGACTTATGCACCCGACATACCAGGATTTGCTTATGAATACTCCATTTTCAGTGCAACTAGAATATGATCACGGATGAATGAACGGTTTGTCAGTGTTCTTTACCTCATTCTTTTTGTAATCCCATGCGACGAGGACAAAAGTTAGCATTGGAACGTTACACAATCGTGGAATCATACGAGCTTCAGGAATTAAGTGACTGTCAAAACATTTATCTAAAACGAGACATAAATGAAGATCTTGAAGTTATATATTTTTAATATTGATTTTGTTATAGGAGGCGAACTGGTTACTGTAATTCATGTCGTTTTTCTTGTTGCAAAAATGTGGTCCGCATTGGTTGAACGACTGACGTGACGCCAGCGCTAGTAGTGACGCAGCGCTACTTCAGCGCTGGTAGTGACATGAGCAGTGGTAGTGACATAAGCGGTGGTAGTAACTTCAGCGCTGGTAGTGACGTAAGCGGTTCAAACCCAATGACGCCAAGACGTCGAGTCTATCTGCGTGTTGCCACTGGTTAATCTAAAATCGCATTGCAAGTGAACGGACAGGGGGCGAGCTCAGGCAGAGTAACTAGAAGAGGACTGATAAACGTTGAAGAGTGATGAAAGACAAAAAGGCCAACCCGAGGAGCGATCTTGTTAACTCGTGTTGCGTTATTTTAAGAGCTGTGTAGTGCGAACATGAATCAGGTTTCATATTGAGTATTTTAGAAGAGTGTACGTAGGATAAATACATTACCAGCAACTTTATTCAAGACTTTCAATAGTTAAATTTCTAGGGTGAGTGTCTGGCAGAGATTGGTTCGTTAGTTGGCACATCAATCTATTAGAAGATTGACGGGAGGGAACAGGTCCGACGCAGTGGCCAAAAATAGCAGCAGCGTAGGCTGTAATACGGGAGTCAAAGTCATTGCTCTGAGCCGGGCTAGCCTGGCATTGGTCTCGGACGGCTAGGGCTAGAGCTACAAAGTTACAAGGAGTAAGAGATTCAAAGTGGCATATCTGCCTAATCTTTATATTGTACTTTAGAGTGAATTTACCAGAGTACCCCACCGAAGACTCACCGTGTGTAACTCTCTCACCAGTCCCCCCGGTCTCGATGTTGCTTGTGTGTTGCAGATCACCCGGACTTGCAAACCCCTCTCGCGGTCACCTCCAGCCAATTGTTTTGAGGATAGGAAATACGTGTGACTAGATCCACATACTTGACTGTCCCTACCTTACCGAGGGTTAGGGTATTATTGCAGGGCTCTATTATATCATACTGTGCTTGGGCTTTGTTCGTTGTGTCATGAAGCGATCCGGTTTAGCCTCTCCCACCACGCTCAGGTGGTCAACTTTTATTAGGCTGGGTAATAAGCTCGGTCCATTTTGATTTTTCCAGAGCAAGTAAACTAGTGTTGTGATCGGAGTCCGTGACGCGGACCGTGTGCTAGGGACTGCGCAGGACAAGCTCTGTTAGATCACTGTTACCAGTAGGCCACCCTCCACTCTGTCATGTAATGCCTCTACTTCTCCCACTCGAATAAAAGTGTTGAACAACGTTACGAATGTGAAAAATTTTGGTATTGTATTCTCAGAAGTGTAATACAGCGTTGTTCAACACATATTTTATTCGCATTGTAACTGTTCAATATGTTAGCAATTGCATCAATACTGGTGCAGTTGGTTGAGTAAGCTTCTCCAATAATCATGTTTATCAGCCCGCTCAGAGCCCGACGAATCTTGTTTAATTAGGTTCGTAAGTAAATTTTGTGGCGCTTCTTGAAAAAAACCTGTGATTTGAGGTTGCTCAGACACATGCTGACGATGGATGATGGGAGATGTGGGAAAAGAGTGATGTAAGTTAAAGCCTAGAGAAAGACCGAAATTTGGGTGGATTGGAAGCGTGAAACTGGCTCTAGGGATGAGAGAAATCAGTTTGAAGATAGTCACAGGGTGACAATGTTTAGACGAGAATAGAGGATGATTATGAATGGATGAGTTTCAACTCAACCCTGATATGCTTTCATGGACTTGAAGTTCCACAACAAGCCGTTAATGACAAGGAAGCGCATAAGTGTTACGACAGGACTCAACTGTCACAATAAATCTCAACTCGCATGAACACATTGCACGCTAAATCACTACTTCCAAACTGTTTTCCCTTTTAAATCCTGCTTCACGCTATCCCACCACACAAACTCTGGTGTTCATGGAGGTCTGCGCCTACTCACCTCCGCTTCCATCACCCTTTCCAACTATCTCTCATCATCTATCCTCATCGTGTGTCCGAACCCCCTCGGATCATTTAAATATATTCTGTCCTCCAATTTCCTCACCATCCCGGTCTAATTCTACGTATCAATGTCATGATAATTGAGCCTAGCCTCTGCGTCACTTCGGTCATACTTCTCAAACATTTGGACTCAAAAATAGTCAACCGTCTCCTCTCTTCCACTCTGCTCCCCCCCCTCCATCTCTGCACCACTGGGCACAGTTGTGACAACTACCTCTCATGCAACACTCTCGCTGCTTCCCAGCCCAAAGTCCTACAATTTATTACAATATCCAGTGCACCCACGACCTCTACTCCGAATCTGCCACAGTATCTTATTATCCGAGAAGAGCGACTGTATCAACTGCCATTTCCAACCATTCGCTCTTAACAACCATAAGCTTTTGCCCAATACACCCCCGTTCTTTTCACTCACTATCAAGCGGAATCAAGCACTCACCTTCTTCCCTGTTCTGACTCAAGCTCTGCAGGTGTCAGAATAGAAGAAGAGTAAATGTTCTGCTCATTTATTATATGTAGATGAAGGATTTGTACCTCAAATTATTTTGGAGTGCAGAACAAAATGGCAATTGAGGTTCGGTCAATTTGGTTCGAGTGTCATGTGCTTAAAAAAAATCAACCGTTCCTACTTTGAAACGTCTTCCCTCAAAGCGTCAGGTCATAAAATCTTTCGAATGCAAATTCGACTTGGTCGTCGTAAATCCAGAATGTTTTCTGCCGCTGAAGCGAGCTCTTCGGACAGTGACAGAGCGACTGCCTCCGCCAGGGGAGAGACTGATGACAGTTGGGCAGTCCAATCGGTGGCAGAGTTTGGGGCAGTCCTATGCATGATCAACGTTCCTACGTTCTGCAAGCAGCATGCGGAAACTTCCTCGAGCAGAAAGGCAAAAATATATTTGACATGAATCCTTCAACTTAGAATAGTATCATACAATAACCAGAGACTGCAGCCTAATCAGTGTTTGCTGGGAAAGAGCGCAGTGATTTGTTTGCATCCTATATTTATTGAACGAGTAATGCACCATTACCAATGGCAGAAGCTGCACCAGGAAACAGCGCGATCGGCAGCAAGGCGAAGAAAACAGTGGCATCTGCAGCTAAGCGATGGAAGCAGCGCCGCCTGCAGCTAAGCGATGAAAGCAGTACGACTTGGGCCTAATGACAGGCTATCGGAAGACCTCGTAAGCCTAAGATTGCCAGCTGAGGAACGAGTGATTGTTGTGCAGAGCAGCACATGACGGATCAGACATGACCTATAACGCGGTCACACGCACCTAGTGTAGTGTTGAGCAGTCACACGCACGCAGTGCTGTGTATAGGAAAAGCTTGGACGACCTTGACATCAACAACTCATAAGTAGTATGGTTTCATCAGTGTAGTACCGGCAGTGTGGCGCAGGAAGTGTGGTGAAGGGTGTGCGTGAAAGACATTGTCCTCAACCACACATAAGTAGTGTAGTGCACTCATTTTGGACTATGATACTGGACACTGCGTGGGTGAAGTTGGCATCAATCATGTTTTGTTTGTGTACTGCATGACGTTGCGGTTAAAACCTTGCTGTCAATCAGTAAACATATAATTTAATGTAAATGACATTGAAATACATTAAATTTAGTGACTCTAATGCAAGACCTAACATGGTTAATTTGTAATCAATCATTGTGATGCAATGCCGTACACGACCGCCATTGCGATGCAGTGCAGTTCACTACCGGCATTCAGATGCGGTGTGTTCACGACCATCATTGTCATGCAGTGCAGTGCATGACCGTCATTGTGATACACTGCATGCCCGTCATTGTGATTCAGTGCATGTCTGTCATTGTGTTAAAGTGCATGACCGTCACTGTGATTCAGTACAGAGCAGGACCGTCGTTGTGATGCAGTGCACAGCACCCCGCTGTTATGATGCAGTACAGAGCAAGACTGTCTTTGTGATGTAGTGCAGTGTATGACCGTCATTTTGATGCAGTATAGGACAGCCAATGTGATGCTGGGCAGTGCGTGACCGTTGTTATTTTGCAGTGCACATCAAGAGCATTATTTTTATGTAGTTTAATTCCATCGACGTGATGCTGTGCAGTGCAGGGCCGTCCTTGTGACGCAGTAGTATCCGGTTGGTTCAATCCATCACCGTGAACAATGTTACAACAATGCCGTAGTCATTCGGTAGTGCGATGGGTACTTTAATCTAGAATGTACACATCGGTAAAGCAGGCAATTGTAGAGTAGGAATTGAGATAAATCATTCCTGTTGTAATGATAGAGACGGCCAAACCAATCATCGCCATCTTTATTAACTGATACCTGTTGTAGTTGACATTGTTGAGGTCTTCCTTCAGGTATGCCCAACACTGGGTAGAAATTGTGATGGACGCGGCGGAGGATTTAGACACAGAAACAATGTTTCGATATTTTGTTGAATATGGAATTCCAGCGGCGTGATTGTTGAGGGCGGTAGAGCATCCGGGAGAATAAGATTATATTTCGATACCCGCACTCAATTAATATTAACGGAATATGTCAGACTGCTCCTGTTACATATGCGTGATGACTAAATCGGGCGGGAAAACGAAAATAATGTTATTGGATTACCTTCGAGTAACACAATATGTGAAGGGGTTATGCCGCACAACACCAGCTCGATATTTTAGAAGGGAATTGGTAGTCAAACGTCAAAATAACATAAGAAATGTCGCCTGAGATTTCAAGATTTACATCAACTTGGCAATTTGGGTTCAGAAAGCCTTGTGTTTCTTGTTTGCTTCGCTTTATTTGCTTAGGAAGCCTCATCAAAGCACAAGTTTGATGCTCATAAGCCGTAGGGACTAGCAGTGATGACAATAAGCTACTATTCCGTAGGGTCTAGCAGTGAGGACAATATGTTCATATACCGTAGGGTCTAGCAGTGAGGACAATATGTTCATATACCGTAGGGTCTAGCAGTGAGGACAATACGTTCATAAACCGTAGGGTCTAGCAGTGAGGACAATATGTCCATATACCATAGGGTCTAGCAGTGAGGACAATACGTTCATAAACCGTAGGGTCTAGCAGTGAGGACAATATGTCCATATACCGTAGGGTCTAGCAGTGAGGACAATACGTTCATATACTGTATGTTCTACCCGTGAGGACAATAAGTTCATATACCGTAGGGTCTAGCACAGTGTGGACAATATGTTCCTATACCGTAGGGTCTAGCCCAGTGAGGACAATATGTTCATATACCGTAGGTTCTAGCACAGTGAGAACAATATGTTCCTATACCGTAGGGTCTAGCCCAGTGAGGACAATATGTTCATATACCGTAGGTTCTAGCACAGTGAGAACAATATCTTCATATACCGTAGGGGCTAGCACAGTGAGGACAATATGTTCATATACCGTAGAGTCTAGCAGTGAGGACAATATGTCCATATACCGTAGGGTCTAGCAGTGAGGACAATACGTTCATATACTGTATGTTCTACCCGTGAGGACAATAAGTTCATATACCGTAGGGTCTAGCACAGTGAGGACAATATGTTCCTATACCGTAGGGTCTAGCCCAGTGAGGACAATATGTTCATATACCGTAGGTTCTAGCACAGTGAGAACAATATGTTCATATACCGTAGGGTCTAGCAGTGAGGACAATATGTTCATATACCGTAGGGTCTAGCAGTGAGGACAATATGTTCAAATACCATAGGGTATAGCTCAATGAGGACAATATTTTCATATAACGTAAGGTAAAACACTGTAAGAACAATTTCTTCAAAAATCGTTGGGTCTAGCACTATAAGGAGAATATGTGCACATACCGTAAGGTCAGCACTGTAAGAACATTATGTTCATTCACCATAATGTCAAACACTGTCGGACAATATGTGCATATACCGTAAGGTCTAGCAGTGTAAGGAAATAAATGGTCGTACACCATTGGGCCTTGCCCTGTAAGGACAAAATGATCATATTCCGTAAAGTCTAAACACTGTAGGACAATATTTCCAGGGAAGTACGGCCGATAAGCCTCGAGGCAAGCATATTGAGATGTTGAGAACATGTTTGAATTGGGACTCAAGGCCTTAAGGGAATGTATGGGAGACATGCATGGGTTCCGGCGTGTCTCTCCTCGTTCCTATGCTCGTAGAACAACGGACACAATATTCATTTGTGCACACTCGAGCAATTGTGTTTCCTCACAGTATAACAGAGAGAATTCACGTTAATATGCGACTATTGATGAATCAATTGAGGATCATCGCAGTTGATAGGCTGCTTTATCTGCTCGGTGTTACTCCTCGAAGGATCAACAACTCGGTGTTTCGCATGGAAGGTACAAAGACTTGTGGTTCCTCCTGAAAATATCATCGATTCGGTGTTACTCTAGGAAATATCAACGACTCGGTGTTACTCCTAGAAGAATCAACGACACGATGTTACGCAAAAAAGAATGAATGACTCGGTGTTACTCCTGGAAGAATCAACGACTCGGTGTTACTCCTAGAAGAATCAACGACAAAAGGTTTACTCCTAAAAGAATCAACGACTCGGTGTTACTCTTGGAAGAATCAACGACACGGTGTTACCTGTAGAAGAATCAACGACTTGGTGTTACTCATAGAAAAACAATGACACGGTGTTACTCTTGGGAGGATAACCGATTGGTGGTCAGCCTGAACAATCTTATGTGGGGGCCGGAGGGTCTCTGGCAATATGAATCCAATTCCTGGATACATGGTTGATCTGGAAATAGTTTGTAAATGAGGTATATTTGTTCCCCTACCATTCTTGTCTGTGAAAGTTATTGATTGAGTGGGCATATAAGAGGAAGATGTCTACTGTCATCAACAATACAGTGTCTAAACAAGTTTTATTCGGAAGTATCCATCTCATCCTCCCTCACCCAACGACAACTGCAGTAGCAACTTCACCAATGCATTCATACGGCGTCATTGGAATAAAGCACATCAAAAACTACCATTTACATGATTGGCAATCCAGCAAAAACGTAACGACGCACAACAACACCCATCAATGAGTAAACTGTAAGCAACCTTATATTTTTTATCCCCATCAACGATGCATCAGCACAACACAACTTCCATCGCAGCACTAATCCCTGATCAACCGTACGTTCCAACCCATCAGAGATAAATGAACACCACATAACATCAATTCGAGTAAGAAAAAAACAATGGGAACAACTTACATTTCCACCCATCAATCATGGGTATTTGCATCAACCCAACCATCAACTTACGTTCCTACCTATCAATGATAGATGTACGAATCAACCCATCCATCAACTTACGTTTCCACCCATTAATGATAGATGTATGTATCAACAAAACCATCGGCTTACGTTTCTTCCCATCAAGGATGGATATATGCATCAACCCAACCATCAACTTACGTTCCCACCCATCAATGATGGATGTATGTGTCAACCCAATCATCAAGAAATTCTTCTTTCCCGGGCTTGCGGAGCAGTTCTTTTTCGGGTTCTCCTTCGGCCCTAGGGATGCCGCACAGATAATTGAACATTTCCCTTGAGCCAGGGCGACAAAGTGAGGCTATTGTGGGGGAAGTTGATGTCCGACATTGCTGCCACGGTTGGTGCACTCAATGGTGCAGATATAGTGAAGGCTTTGTGTGGAGTGTTATGACCGGTATTGCTGGAAAGATTTACAAGTGTTTACAAGTGTATTAAGACAGCAACAGGTCTTTTGGCCTAAACTAGGTTGCCTTTTGATGGTAAGCAGATTGTTTTGAAGTTTGTGTATTTTCTGTTCTAAGAGATCAGGAGCAGGAAAGGTTGTAAAAGGTGGTTTAACGATGATACTCGAAACAGCTCGAATCAGCACCTGAAGAGAAGCCACCGACCCAAAAAGTTAATCTGAGATTGTCACAGTTACATTTCTCGTTAAACCAAGTTTACCGGTGTCATTGCTGGACACTGTTTTGCAACGATCAGGTACCAATGCCAGGTACCTTGTTTACAATGCTAGTGCCAACGCCGGGCACTGTTTAAAACCGTACTAGTGTCGAAGCCGGACACCGTTTTTCACGAATTTTCTGGAGAGAGTGATATTGCTGGGAGCCTTATTCAAGAGTAATTTTGGTAGAATTTGTCAAGCTGTGACCTGGACGTTTCGAGTGTATCCATGTTTACAACTTCCCCTGAAAGTCTGTTAAGTTCCATAGCTCGATATTCTATACATGAAGAACATGCTCGTGATATCGTGTGTGAAACGCTTGTCTACGATTTTGTGAGCACTGTTACTGATCACTACGTTGGCACCTAAAGTGAAAAGGCTCGATCGCTCGATGTTTTCCTTACCCTTTATTATCTTCCACCTCTGACTCTATACTTCTCTAGCGAATAAAGGTTGAGTTCACGTAGTAGGTCATTGTACGATTTATTTTGCAGCGAGGGGATAAGTTTGGTAGGTCTACAATGAAGTTTCTCTAAATTAATAAAGTCTTTTCTCCGGTAGAGAGACCAAAATTGAACGGCATAGTATTTGGGAATACTGTTTCTTCTCATACACGAAATTGTGTGAGTATATTATTCCTAACATTTCAGTGCCTTTTTGACACATCGTTCAAAACTACTAATGATAGCACCTTGATATCTCTCTAACATGAGAGGAATCATTTTGTTTTGGGACATTGAATATTCGCGCTTAGGGTTATGATGACCAATGTGCAACACTTTCCACTTGTCAACATTGAATTTTCTAACCAATCAACAACTTGTTTCAAGTCTAATTGATTTGGCTTGCTCTTTTCCTCCTCACTAAGTTTCGTCTGAAAATTTGCTACTCTTTTTGAGTACGTTGCTATCGAAATCGATTATGAGTATTATGAAGAAAACTGGACCTAACACACCCTTGAGGCACGCCGCTTGTAACTTTGCCCCAATTGGAGAAAGCTCCGTTAAGTTCGACTCGCTGCTGTTTGTCCTTGAGCCAGCATGTTATCCAGTTATTTTGCTCACATCGAATACCAATGCTCTGCGATATACTAACTAAGCGTTCGTGAAGGACTGTATCTGAGCGCTGAGTAAAGTCAGGGTATATGATCGGAGATTTTGCGTCGTGAAACTCAATTATATTTATGGAAAAAAAATCTGCAGGTACGTAAGACATAAACGATTGCGTGTAAAGCCATGCAGAGAATCACCAATCAACTGATTTAATTCTAAAAATCATACAGTTATATCCGCAATAAAACTTTTCATCAATTTTTAATGACTGAGGTGAGACTAATTGGACAGTAAGTGACGGGACACTTTTTGTCCACTCTTTTAGAAATTGGGGTAATTTTGCCCTCTTCCCATTGAGAAGGGTGCGTGCCATATGTGAAAGATTGGGAGAAACTGTTTTTTAGTTGTTCTGCGATATCGTTTATAGTCTTTTTCAGTATTCTGGGATGAATTGGTCTGGATCGTAGTGATTGTGAATTTGAATATATCTATGTATTTAATAACTACGGCAGGGGATAAATTCACTTTGTTGAGGGCTCCCTCATGAGGAACTCGGATCCTTTTGATCCTCAAGAGGAACCAAACATCATTTGAAGTTAGAACGAACCAAGAACATCATTGGAACCGGACCTTGACCTCTCTACGTATTCTGACTATGGTTTCGTCGTGTTACATCTTGTTTATGTTGGGGTGTACTCGGGTTACTAATTGACTTGGTGGAACATTGCAAAGTTTCCCACATACCCTCCAGTGTATACACTGATTCATCATTCTATCGACCCGAATGTGTCTGACGATATCCCGTCCAACGCTCAACACAAATGAAGGCAGTTATGTTTCACATAGCAGGTCACTGGCATCGATTGCACTACGAATGTAGAACGTTCCAGTTAGGAGTGTTCAATCATACATCTTACAACAACAAAAACTATACGTTGAAGAATTAACTTAAGTTCAATCAACAAATAATGATCTCAGCTTAAGTACGTTCTCAGATGAATACGCGAAAAAATATATTCACTAGTGAGACTTGGAGCATCCACCATTCATCTGCTTCATCGTGCTCAAGCTATTGGGATCAGTTTATCAAAGTTTTTTATTTATTTAAATTGAATCTGAATATTATTAACTCAAACTGCTTGCTGCAGGTCAATAAAACACACAATTCTTGTTTCGTGTTCCCTACTTTTGAACTCAATCTTATCAGGATTCTTTATGTTATGCAGTTGAGTGACGGAAATGATATTAAGATGCTATTATTCACCAGCGCTGCTTGAAATTAATGCACGTTAAGCAACAGTCCGGTCGGGCGTTAACATGCTATTATCCCCCAGCACTGCTTGAAATGAATGCACGTTAAGCAACAATCCATTCTGGCGCTAGCATGATATTATCCACCAGCACTGCTTGAGATAATTGTACGTTAAGCAACAGTCCGGTCGGGCGTTAGCATGCAATTATTCCCCAGCACTGCTTGAAATCAATGCACATTGAGCAACAGTCCGGTCGGGCGTTAGCATGCTTTCATTTACCAGCACTGCTTGAAATGAATGCACGTTAAGCATCGGTCCTGTCGGGAGATAGCATGCTATTATTCACCAGCACTGCTTGAAATGAATGCACGTTAAGCAACAGCCCGGTCGGGCGTTAGCATGCTTTTATTCACCAACACTGCTTGGAATGAATGCACGTTAAGCCACAGTCCGGTCGGGCGTTAGCATGCTACTATTCACCAGCACTGCTTGAAATGAATGCACGTTAAGCATCAGTCCGGTCGGGTGTTAGCATGCTACTTTTCACCAACACTGCTTGAAATGAATGCACGTTATGCAACAGTCCTGTCAGGCGTTAGCATGCTATTATTCACCAGCACTGCTTGAAATGAATGCACGTTAAGCAACAGTCCGGTCGGGCGTTCGCGTGCTATTATTCACAAGCAATGCTTGAGATTAATGCACGTTAGGAGAAAGTCCGATCGAGTGTTAGCATGCTATTATTAACCAGCACGGATTGAAATGAAAGCTCGTTAATCAAGATTCCGGTCGAGCGCTAGCATGCTATTATCCACCAGCACTGCTTGAACTGAATGCTCGTTAATCAACAGTCCGGTCTGGCGTTAGCATGCTATTATTCAACAGCTCTGCTTGAAATGAATGCACGGTAATCAACAGTCCGGTCGGGCGTTAGCATTCTATTACTCACTAGCACTGCTTGAAATGAATGCAGGTTGAGCAACAGTCCGGTCGGGCGTTAGCATGCTATTACCCACCAGCACTGCTTGAAATGAATGCACGTTTGTTATGATCAGCCTCCGCTGGCACAAATTTTGAAAACTTCTCTAAGCGAACATTATCACCAACAGCTGCGTAATGTGTGCCCGCCCTAGAAACAGTACACGCCATAAGCCTGCTAAACCTTTCTTAAGTTACGCGAAGAAATCCGTTGCCTTGCATATTTTTAATTCCCTCCGATGTTTGTTTAGAGAAACAGGTGGTCCCCATGTAGATCGTATGACGTAGGAGACGTTGACGAGTTGAGGGCCATTTGCGCACCTTGTAAAACTCCAGGTGTCAGCAATCGTATGGATCTAATAACACTGTGAGTGCAGAAAGATGGGAGGAGCCTGTACATTAGTTAACGGACTGAATTGTAGGTGTACCAATTAAGGGTATTAGGACGCCCCGCCTCCTTAGATTATCCAAAAAGGTGAATGGTCCCTTTATTGGAGGACCACTTCACACACATAAACAAAGGCCCTCCCACATATTATTTCAGAGCTCAGACATACGCGATCAGCTGCAGCTATCGGGCAGAGCACAGACATACTCCATCAGCTGAAGCCTTCGGGTGTAGGGCGCTACTCCACGCTACTCTCGTCTTACACTTAATACATTTATTTTTGCTGTTCATTTACACTTTTGTTTCGTTGTGTCCGTTATATTAAAATAAATGTTTAGTGCGATAGGGTGAGTTCAACAGTTGTCATGTTACTTTGTTCCAATTCAATTCTATTATAATATTTTAAAAACACTGTTTAATCATTCCTACCTTGCATTTTAACCGATTATAACAACCTGAAAAGCTTTCACACAACACGTCAAGCAACAGTCAAGTCAGGCGCAGGGATGCTATTATTTACCAGCACTGCTTGAAATGAATGGACGTTAAGCAACAGATCGGTTGGGCGTTAACATGCTTTTATCTACCTGCATGAATGTTGTACGTTAAGCAACAATCCGGTCGGGCGTTAGCATGCTATTATTCATCAGCACTGCATGAAATGATTGCACGTTGAGCAACAGTCTGGTCGGGCGTTAGCAGGCTTTTATTTAACAGCATGAATGCATGTTAGGTAACAGTCCGGTTGGGCGTTAGCATGCTTCTATTCACCAACACTGCTTGGAATGAATGCACTTTGAGCAAAAGTCCGGTCGGGTGTTAGCATGCTATTATTCACCAGCACTGCTTGAAATGAATGCACGTCGAGCAACAGTCCGATCGAGCGTAAGCATGTTATTATTCACCAACACTGCTTGAAATGAATGCACGTTAAGCAACAGTCCGGTCGGGCGTAAACATGCTTTTATGTAATAGCACCGTTTGAACTGAATGCACGTTAATAAACAGTCCGGTCTGGCTTTAGTATGCTATTACCCACTAGCACTGATTGAAATGAATGCACGTTGAGCCACAGTCCGGTCGGGTGTTAGCATGCTATTATTCACCAGCACTGTTTAAAATGAATGCACGTTAAGCAACAGTCCGGTCGGGAGTTAGCATGCTATTATTCACCAGCACTAATTGAAATGAATGCACGTTAAGCAACAGTCCGGTCGGGCGATAGCACGCCATTATTCACCAGCACTGCTTGAAATGAATGCACGTTAAGCATGAGTCCGATCGAGCGTAAGCTTGTTATTATTCACCAGCACTGCTTGAAATGAATGCACGTTAAGCAACAGTCCGGTCGGGCGTTGGCATGCTTTTATTCACCAGCACCGCTTTAACTGAATGCACGTTAATCAACAGTCCGGTCTGGCGTTAGCATGCTATTACTCACTAGCACTGCTTGAAACTAATGAACGTTGAGCAACAGTCTGGTCGAGCATTAGCATGCTATTATTCACCTGTACAGATTGAAATGAATGCACCTAAAGCCACTGTCCCGTCGGATGTTAGCATGCTTTTATTTACCAGCACTGCTTGAAATGAATGCACGTTAAACAACAATCCGTTCGGGCGTCATCATGCTAGTATTCACCAGCACTGCTTGAAATTAATGCACGTTAGCAACAGTTCGGTCGGGCGCATGAATGCTATTATTCACCAGCACTGCTTGAAATGAATGGACGTTAAGCAACAGTCCGGTCGGGTGTCAACATGCTTTTATTTATCAGCACTGCTTGAACAGAATGCACGTTAATGAACAGTCGGTCTGGCTTTAGCATGCTATATTCACCAGCACTACTTATAATTAATGCAAGCTAATCAACAGTCCGGTCGGGCGTTAGCATGCTATTATTCATCAGCACTGCTTAAAATAAATGCACGTTAAGCATTAGTCCGGTCGAGCGTAAGCATGCTAATTCTTCACCAGCCCTGCTTGAAATGAATGCATGTTATGTAACAGTCCGGTCTGGCGTTAGCATGCTATTATTCACCAGCACTGCTTGAAATGAATGCACTTTAAGCAACTATCCGGTCGGCCGTTAGCATGCTTTTATTTACCAGTACTGCTTAAAATTAACGCATGTTAATCAACAGTCCGGTCGGGCGTTTGCATGCTATTATTCACCAAGTCTGCATGAAATGAATGAACGTTGAACAACAGTTCGGTCGGGCGTTATAATGCTATCATTCACAGGCACTGCTTGAAATGAATGCACGTTAAGCAACACTCCGGTCGGGCGTTAGCATGCTATTATTCACCAGCAGTGCTTGAGATAAACGCACGTTAAACAACAGTCCGGTCGGGCGTTAGCTTGTAGTTATTCACCAGCACTGCTTGTAATAAATGCCCGTTAGGCGACAGTCCGGTCTGGCGTTAGCATGCTATTTCATCTCCAGCCCTGCTTGAGATGAATGCACGTTAAGCAGCAGTCCGGTCGGGCGTTAACATGCTTTTATTTACCAGCACTGCTTTAAATAAATGCACGTTAAGCAACAGTCCGGTCGGGCGTTAGCATGCTATTATTCATCAGCTCTGCTCGAAACGAATGCACGTTCCGCAATAGTTCTGTCCGGCGTTAGCATGCTATTATTCCCAGCACTGCTTTAAATGAATGCATGTTAAGCAACAGTCCGGTCGGGCGTTAGCATGCTTTTATCTACTAGGTCAGCTTGAAATGAATGCACTTTATTTGAAAGTCCAAGAGGGCTATTAACAAGACCTTATTCGGCAGCATTCGCTTAGAATGTGTGCTCTAAAGTGCCAATCCGACCGTGCTGACAAATCTGGAAGTCGTGCCCTTTAAACAGTTATTATAACACATAAACAATGTATTATATAACGTAAAAAGTTTGAATGGTAAACAATTACTATGATTCGTTCATTGTAAGTCCACAACTATTATCCACATATTGGCTTCATTTAGAAAACCAATAATGGATAAGACAATTCGTTCCACTTCAAATGCGATAAATTAGTAACACAAAAGCGTCTCCACCAACGACCACGGGAAAAGTAGAGACTTGTTCATCATTTAGGTATTTAGCTTTGGTATTTTGAAAACTGAATTTAAGCTTTGAAATCAATTCTCATTTTTTGCACGTTCTCTGCATGTGTTTTCTTGCGCCTAATCAGTATTTTTTTTAAACTCTCCTTCAATGTATTTTAATACCTCATTTTAAGGCGTAGCACATCCTGGTAACAAAGTCTACAGCCATCACGCTTTTGAGTGTATCTTTTTTCGTTTACGGTCATCTGCAATAAACAATTTTTTTCCACGGCTGTTTTTTATTCACTTTGACTAGTTGGACAATGTTTAGCGGCTGTTGATTATTATTATTATTATTAAATAATTTATTTCCATGATTTGGAAGTGGGTTTTCATTTTTTTTAAATATTACACAAAAAACTTTATTACCATAAACACTATTTGAGTTACCGTAAACGAAAATTTAGTTTGAATTCGCCGCCGGTTCTGATTTCATGCAACAGATCATGAATGCCTGGCCAGAAATACATGGAGTGGGGCGATCACGAATGCATGGGGTTGTGAAAATTACGAAATACATAGATACAGATACAGACACTAGGCCGCATCCCCCAGAAAGGGGGGTGGCCGACGGCAAGGCGCACCTCACACCCTCACACGCTCACATTCACACAACTTAGCCCTTTTGTGCTAAAGGGTCCGGCCGGTAGCCCCTCAACTTACACTCTGGGTCCCGAATGTACCGAGGAACCGTCGTCAGCAGCAGAGCCCACAGTTTTCACTGGTTTACCCCCGCCGCGTCATAATGGCCGGGCCCCCCCCACCCACGACCATCCCGACAGCGGGATGCCAAGGGCGGGAAAGCACATCAGAGCAGCGTCAAAATCAACCATTCACAACCATTC